>LPNX010351651.1:0-110267 GCA_001517045.1 Pseudotsuga menziesii | reverse complement strand
ATTTAAAACAAAAAACCCTAAACCCTAGTTTGAATTGAATTTACTCTTGAGATTGTGTTAGCATGTTTCCTTAGCCTTAGAAACAGTTTCTGACACAAACACTTAGTCAAGTCGGAAACTATGGTGGTGTAATTTTCTCTGATGGTCACTAGTTTTCGGCTGTGGACCTCGAGTTTCCTGGTGATTTAGCAGAGGAATGGTCTTGTTTTATTCGTTTTTTAAATACAGTTGGTATCAGACTTACTGAGGATTCTGATTCATTGTTTTGGTATTTTAACAAGGTAAATGGTAAGGTTACAGTCGAGGATGCATATTCTTATATTACCTAGCATCGTTGTACTCTTGATAATAGATGGTGGATGTCACATTTGTGGAACTGGAAGATTCCTCTGAAAAATCAGTGTTTCCTTTGGCTTAGTGTAACATACCCATATAACCTGCTAAACATGCATACATTAAAACAAATTCTTTAACATAAGATATGGGATATGAATCTTCCTATAACATTCATACTTAAGTTTAATTGTTCCTCAATAGTATTTTTGTAATTAAAGATCCTTCCGCAATTAAAAGGTTCTTAATTAAAAGATACTTCGACAATTAAAAGGTCCTTTCGCTTCCGCAATGCGGATTGCAGATTGCAGAAACTCATATATTTTAATTAAATTTCTTTCCACATTCCGTAATTGCAGATTGAGGGTTGCAGAAACTCTTAATATTTAACAAAATTTTCTTTTTGCATTCTGCATTCCACAATGCAGATTGCAAATTGTGGAAACCTTCATATTTCCTCAATGTTTCCTTTCCGCATTCCGCAAATTGCGGATTGTAGAAACTCTAATATTTTATTAATTTATCCCTTTCGCCTTCCATATTCCGCACTTTGCGGATTACACAAACCTTAATATTTCCATAGTTTAACATTCTGTGCCATTGATTCTTGCAGAATCATCCACAACCGTCGATCTAATTTCAGATGCGGGTTACGAATTGCGAAAACCTGTATATTTTAATCATTTATCTTTCCTCTTTCCGCATTCCACAAAGTGCAGAATGGGGAAACCCTAATTTTCTTTATGTTTTTATTGAAATTTATGCATTCCTCATTCCATAATGCGGATTGCAAATTGCGGGAATGCCATCTTTTCTTTATATTTTCTTTCACCTTTCCACATTTCGCATTCTACAAGGCGGATTGTGAATTGTGGAAATCCCATAATTTGTTTAAACTCTTCTTTTACTTTCCGCATTCCACATTCCACAATGCAGATTACAGGATGCGGAAACCTTAACATTTTACACTTTTTCTATCCTCTTTCCGCATTCCGCAATTTGTGAGTTGCTGATTGCAGAAAGTACACATTCCATTTCTCTATTTCACCCGTACATAATTCGCCTTCCGCACCGTGGATTGTAGATTTCAGAAGGTACATTATTCCTTCAGTTTTGAACTTTCCGCAACTCTACTTCTGCAATGCGGATTGCGGGTTGCAAAAACACTTCATATCCTTATAAAATCCACGCTATTTTTACTTCGTGTTTCCTTAGGTGAATTCAAGCTTATGAATCATGAAGTAGGCTTTAGTGGCCATAAGTCACACTTTCCTCTACCATCTCAACCTTCATCTAGGGTCTACAAGCATTATACAGAGACTTCCTTGTGTGGGGAAGGGTTTAACCCAGTCAACACTTAACTTTCTATATAGGTCCCTTTCACCAGACCTTAACCGTAGAAAAAAAAACATCTCAGTGCCTTATCACAGAATAGTAAATCCCATCATTAGAAAGTTCATGTGACCAAGGGGAGAATCCCATATCCCTAGAACAGAGCATGCCTTTTATATCCACAGAAGCCATGTATAACTAAATATAGTCCCAGACTTTCATCTAATCAGGAGTAACCTATTACAGGAAGTTACAATGAATTAAACAAAGTGGATGCATTAATCCATCCCTAACCTATGTATCCAATACAACCACAGTCATTCAAACAGAGCAGGAGCCACATCAGTTCATAAACAACGCTTTCATCAACAAATTTAAAGATGTTCTTTGTCACTTCACCAACAATGAAACTTACATACATACACATCTAGGCATACCCTAATCCCATTAATAAAAGGAAATTATACAGCATATGGGTAACTCTGTAAAGAAAACAATATCACACCATTTGAGTTACCATTTACCAAATGCAAGGCATCAACATTCAAACTAGAATATGAGTACATGAGTTCATAAGAATCATTCTCATCAATAAATCTAAAGCTTCTATTTATCCTTTCAGTGATATTGAACACATATTTAAACATAAATAAACATACCATGAGTTCAATATAGTGGCAGAAAAAAAACCCAGTAACGTAACCTGTTTTTTAAACAATCCGCAATGAAGAGGGAACAACCATGTTCCACCCAACCGTAGATTAGGCACATATCTACTCTTTCCTCAATCACACCTGATCTAAACTATGTGTTCCAAGAGCAGAGACAACTAAACCCTCAATTCATTACTTCCAGGAAGAAATCCCTTTCCTATCACTTACTCAGAGTGCTCACATAGCAAGTATTTCTCACGATCCTTGCCTAACACTTATTCAGAGTGCTCACACAGCAAGAGTTCATTCTTTCCCACATACTCAGGAGTGTCCTGCCTCATGACATATTCTATTTTATAGTTTGGTTTCCTAGCTCTTACTTTGCGACGACGATCCATTCCACAAGGAATCCTCATCAACGACTGTGTTCCCTAATTCTCCAGGGTTTTCTGATCTTATTTTGCAGCTACGGTCCATTCACCATTGAACCCCCGTCAACCACTGTACCCTGGCTCCCCTAGCTACGGTCCATTCACCAGTAAATCCCCACCAACTAATGCTTCCTCCTCTCCACGATGTGTTCGGCGGCATTAAGGCGTTCTACTTCCTAGTGTACTTCCCTGAGTTTTACTACTCTACATCTCCCATTCTTGCACTCACAGTATCCTCTTTAACGTGGCTTGTCAATTTCATTCAGATTTTCATTAAAGGAAAAATGTGGCAGTTACAACTGTCCTCCAAGGACCGTTTGGGAAGACACCACAGTCATCCATACTCATCCAAAACATACAGTCTAGAATTTACTGTCCTCTAGGGACCATTTGGGCGGACACCACAGTCATCCAAACTCATTAAAACATATAGTCTAGAATTTATTAGTACAGATAAATGTTTCAAAACATTCAGTCTAGAATTTGACATTACAAATAATGTTTATGAATTAGGGGATATGACATCCACGCCCCCTTAATGCAACACTGTCCTTAGTGTTCTTAGTATTCCTCCATAGCTTCTGGAAATAAATCTGGGTACTTCTTTTGCATATCTTCCTCTAGTTCCCATGTCACCTCCTCCTGGATAAAGTTCTTCCATTGCAACCTTAACTCGAGCGACGAACCTGTTCCAAAGTGTTGTTTCTTTCTTGTCCAGAATGTGTAGAGGTTCCATTTGAAATTCTCCTTTTGGTTCCACCTACACCAAATTCTAGTCAATGATATGAGTGGAATCATGTATATATTTCTTTAATAATGAAATATGAAAAACATTATGAATTCTCAAGTGTGCTGGGAGACCAGGTTTATATGCCATGGGTCCAATCCTTTCCAAGATATGAAAGGGTCCACAGAATCATGGTGCTAAATTGGTACAACTTCCCAATCTCAGGGAGCTCATTTTGGGCTTGACTCGAAGGTAAACCTGATCTACAACTGAATATTATTGATGCTGCCTTTTCAAGTCAGAATATCTCTCTTGGCGATCATGTGCCACCTTCAAATTATTCTGAACTTCTCGAACCGTCTGTTCCATGTCTTGCAACATTTTAGGTCCTACCATCAAACGAACCACATGGCTATCCCAACTAGCAGGGGTGGTACACTTTCTCCCATACATGATCTCAAATGGTCTCATATTGGCTGAATCCTGATAGCTATTATTGTATGCAAACTCTACCAGATGAAAATATTCCTTCCACTTAATGATCCTTTCTATGACATACATCCTCAACATGTCTTCAATGACTTGGTTGGTCCATTCTGTTTTCCCATCTGTTTCAGGGTGATAGCTAGTGTTGAAATTTATCTTGGTTTCCAACCCCGCAAACAATGATTTCCAAAAGTTTGAATTAAACTTGACATCCCGGTCAGAAATTACCATCTTGGTACTCCATGCAATCGAAATATTTCCTTCGGAAATATTTCTGCAACGTAGACAACCTTGTAAGTGGACTTCACAAGAATAAAATGAGTAGACTTGCTTAACTTGTCTACTACAACCATAATTGAATCATGTTGTTTCTGAGTCAAAGGAAAACCTGTGATAAAATCTGAAGATGTTACCTCCCATTTACATTAAAAAATCGGCAAAGGTTGTAACAAACTTGCTGGGTGTTGATGTTCAACCTTCACCTGCTGACATTCCAAACATTTCGATAGATAATCAACTAAATGTGCCTTTAAATTGGGCCAAAAGAATTGATTTCTAAGGATGTTATCATCTTTTGACAACTAGGGTTCCCTGCATAAGGAGGTCTATGCATTTCATTTAGGACAAATTTTTTTAAATCGACAACATTAGACATGTTAATTCTTCTTTTAAACCAAATTAACCGTTTCCGGTCTACCTTGAATTCTGTCCCATTTAAGTTTACTTCGTCTTTTAGCAATTTATTCAGTTAATTTTCATATTCAGCATCATGGATGTTGGCTGCTTTTATTTTTCTCATTAGATCACCTGCTGGATGGCTCATAGTGATCTCATGTACTTCGTGAGTTTGTCGACTAAGTGCATTAGACACCCTATTTTCCTTACGCTTGATATGTTTACTTTAAAATCAAATTCACTTAAGAAGTCCATCCATCTTTCATGTCTATAATTTAGCCTCGACTGATTAAACATATTCTTAACACATGCGTTGTCTGTCAACAAAAGGAACCTTTTTCCTAACAGGTAGTGGCACCACATCCTTAAGGCATGCACTACTGCTGCTAATTCTAGATCATGCACCACATAATTTTGTTCATGATCTTTCAACTTGTGAGATTCATTACATACCACATGCCCTTCTTGAGATAAGACTCCCCCCAATCCTCCCTTACTAACATCCGTGTAGACTGTGTAGTCTTTATAGGGGTCATCCACCTTCAAGATTGGGGCCATGGTTAACAATCTTTTTATATTTTCAAATCTCTCTTGACACTTCAGGTACCGCACAAACTTTACTCCCTTCTTTTGCAAGGAAGTAATGGGGTAGGCTATCTTTGAGAATCCTTGGATGAATCGTCGGTAGTAATCGGTGAGTCCCATGAAGGATCGGATATCATCAACATTCTTAGGTACATACTATTTTGAAATATCCTTAATATTTTGTGGATCTATCGTGATCACATCCTCTGAAATGACATAACCTAGGTACTGAATTTATTTCTCAAAGAATTCACGCTTCTCTAAATTAGCATACCGTTGATGCTCTCTTAAGGTCTGTAGCACAATTTCCAAGTGTTGTTGATGTTTGTCCTCCGTCTTGGAGTAGACCAGGATGTCATCAAGGAATATCAACACAAATTGATCTAGGTATTTGTTGAAAATACTATTCATTAGGAACATGAATGTAGCAGGGGCATTGGTTAAGCCAAAAGGAATTACTATGAATTCATAGTGCCCACATCAGGTTCTGAAGGCCGTTTTACTCACATCTTCTTCTTTAATCCTGATTTGGTGATAACCAGACCACAAATCTAACTTGGAGAATAGTTTTTCTCCCCCTACTTGATGAAACATTTCATTGATCCTAGGCAGGGGATACATGTTCTTGATGGTTACTATATTCAACTACCTGTAATCTATGCAAATTCTTTGAGTCCCGTCCCTTTTCTTAACAAATAAGACTAGTGCTCCCCAAGGAGACACACTGGGTATGATGTACCCCTTCTGTAGAATTTTTTATAACTAAAGTTTCCATTCAGTTAAATTAGGGATGCTCATACGATAAGGTATCTTACTTACCAGTGCAGATCTAGGCACAATATCAATGGATAAATCTATCTCTCATCGAGGGGATAGTCCTAGTATCTCTTCTGGAAACACATCCATAAACTTACTTAATATTGGGTGGTATTTTACCTGTGCTTGACCTTCATTAAGGGGAAGGTCAACGAATCACACTGCATACAACTTGCAGCCCTTTCTCATACATTTATTTAAATGCATGGCAGAGATTTGTGTTAAGGAAGTGGTTTAATGACACCTTCTACCTTCCTAACAATTCGATCCTCGACCACATAAGTGAAGGTTTTATCAAAACAATTGAATATTACTTTATGCTTTGCTAACCAGTCCATGCCAGTAATCATATCATATGACCCTAAAGGAAAAACATTCAGATTAATCTTAATCACGTGATTCATTATTTTAACTTCACAATCAGCAACAAACTCATTTACCTTTCTCCTTGCCCTAGTGGCTAGTTGGACTCACCATGGTTTTGCATGCATTACCTTGGCAAGCTAGCAGTCCTCCATCACTCTGGGAGAGATGTAACTCAAAGTAGCCCCTAAATCAATTAGTATAGAAATACTTCAGCTAGGGATAATATCTTCAATCTATTGATGTATTTGTAACTTCAGAATGTATTCACTTGTATATTTTATGTATTGTACCCCGATGTTTATTCCAGGAAGTATATGTAATGTAATTGAGTCATGTCATGCCCCGATGTTCCTATTGGGTGATTCAATAATGTAAACAAGTCATGTAAAGTCATAGAGGGTAACCCTCCTTATTGATCAAGGGTTAAAGTCCCCGCAGTTGTGGGGCCCTAGGGTTATTAGACTCTCATAGAGAAGTTGGCCCCAGTGAGTTATTGTCAAGTTGGGAATTAGTATAAATAGAGAGTGAGCCTCTCTATTTATCACACATTCACTCACACTCAGTTGTAGCACATAACTGAAAGAGAAAGAAGAATCCGGGACAAGAAAGAGAGAGACTACTGTTGTCGGGAGATCATCTTATTGTTTTTGGGTTTTACTTTTGGTGTTGATTCTATCTCTGAGGAATTTGCAGGGTTTTCTCCTTTATGGTTTCCCCAAGGAAAATATTTGTGTCTATTGTCTCTTGTGTTTGATTGGTGTGCTTGTTATTCTCTCGTTAAAGATCCTAAGATAATGCTAGCTTGAATGATAAAAATCTAACATTGTATCAGAGCTAACCTGAGAAGAAACACTGTGCAGCTACGGAAGCTAGGGCTTCCTAATTTTTGGATCTCTCTCCACATATTTTCAGAAAAAGGAGGTTGGGATGACTCTCCTCTCTAGGGCACATCTTTCTGTACAAACAAATTCTGATTCTAAGCATTTTCAGTTTTTTACCCTACACTACTGCCATAAATTAGGACTTTCCACAGAAGTGGAATTTTTGAATGAGCCCAGGCCTCGATTGATCTCCTCCCCAAAATCGAAGTTTAGAGATCAAGATCAAAGTTTTTGGTTGGGTAGAACTCCAAGAAAGTCAAACCCTAATTTGCCCTGGAACCAGAAAACCAGCACTGCAGAAGATCAACTCGAGATCTAGTTTTCAGCTACTCAAATTGGTAAGATCTAAATCTTTTGTATTTCCATTTGAGGTTCTCAGTTAATATGTCTCATCACACCAAGCTTGATGAAAATCTTGAGGGAGATGATAACTTCCGAGCTTGGAAGTATAGGATCTCCCTGGTCCTGGAAGAAAATGAGTTGGATTCTTACATCAATGAAGAGGTTCCAGTTCCAGAAGGAGATGAGGCTAAGGCCTTACACAAAAATAAATTGATCATGGATAAGAGGATTATTGCTGATTCAATCAAGTATCACCTCATACCACAGGTCTCCTCCCTAAAGACACCTAAAGCAATGTTTGATGCCCTGACCAAACTGTTTGAAGGAAAGAACATAAACCAGAAGATGACTTTGAGGAACTAGTTGAAGAATGTAAAGATCCAGAATGCAGAGACCATATAGTCATACTTCACAAGGGTCTCCCAGATCAAAGAACAACTTGAAGTAGTGGATGAATAAGTGGAGAATGCAGAAATTGTGATGACCACCTTGAATGGTATACCTATTTCATGGGACTCCTTCATTCAAGGGATTTGTGCAAGAAAGAAGCTAGTCAAGTTTAGTAGGCTATGGGAAGAATTCTCACAAGAAGAAGCTCAAATAATAGCCTGAGAAGAAAAGATGGGAAGTGAAGATCAATATCTCATAGTACACTCCAAGAAAAACAAAAGAGACTTTCATTACCCCAAAGGTAAGCACTTCCACTAGAAAGATAACACAAGAAGATCTAATAGAGATTTATCTAAATTCATATGCTATACATGTGATGAAAAAGGACACTTTGCCAGAGATTGTCCTAGAAACAAAAATGCCTCTTAAAAGAAGAAGGGAAACAAGAGAAGACATCATGCTCATGCTACAAAGGATGATGAACCTTCCACAAAGAGAATCAAACAAGAAAGTGATGATTCTTTAAGTGAAGAAGAATATGTTCTGATTTTCACTCTCATGGGAACCATCACACATGGAAGCAATGATTGGCTTATAGACAGTGGGGCTTTCAAACATATGACGGGATTCAAATAATCCTTTGTGAAACTATCGGAAAATAAGTCACCTCACAAGGTGAAACTTGGGGATGACTACCAGTATCCAATAAAAAGTAGTGGTGAATCCTCCCATAAGCTAGACTAAGAAAGTCTATGAAGATGAAGGATGTCTTGTTTGTACCGAGACTAAAGAAGAACCTCCTCTCCATATTTGCATTGGATGCAAAAGGCATGAGGGTTGCATTTGTAGATGGCCAAGTTCTTATGTGGCCAAAGGGAAAGACTATTGATGATGCAGGAGTGATTGGGGAACAAGAAGGAGGCCCTATACAAATTGAAGGGCCAACCAAAACAAGCTTTGGTTCATAACTCAGTAGAGCCAAATGAACTTTGGCATAGAAGGCTTGCACATGTGCACTATAGAGCACTACCACTTGCAAGCAAAGTTGTTGAAGGACTTCCATAAATATAGAAAAAACATGACGGTGTCTGCAAAGGATGTGCGAAAAGAAAGAACACAAATAAGACATTTCCAAGTAGTGAGAGCAAGGAAAAAGGAATCTTGGAAATCATCCACTCCGATGTATGCGATCCGATGTCATCCAGTTCATTAAGCGGGTATGTATACTATGTTTCTTTCATTGATGATTTTTCTAGGAAGACATGGATATACTTCATTAAAAACAAGGAGGAAGTGTTCAACAAGTTCAAGGAATTAAAAGCCTTGATCAAGAACCACACAGAAAAGAAGATAAAGACCTTTCAATTGGACAATGGCAGAGAATTCACATCAAATGAATTCAAATAGTTATGCAGAGATTCAGGGATTAAGAGGGATTTAACCACTCCATATAATCCACAACAGAATGGGGTCGCAGAAAGGAAGAATAGAACAATCATGGAAGCTGCAAAGGCAATGCTTCATGATCAAGATCTTCCCATGCATCTATGGGCAGAAGCTACCAGAACAACAATGTATGTATAGAATCGTACTCCACATAGAGTGCTCGAGAACAAGACACCTGAAGAAGTATTTTTTGGCAAGAAACCAGAAGTCATCCATCTTAGAATATTTGGCTATCCTGTATACATATACATTCCAAAAGAAAAGAGGACAAAGTTAGATACTTCTGGAAAGAAGGGCATATTTGTGGGATACAGTGAAAGATCAAAATCTTACAGAATATACTTCCTAGGATTCAAGAAGATTGACATAAGTAGAGATGTAACATTCAATGAAGATTCAGCTTACAACAAATCTAGAAAGAGACCAGTTGAAGACTCTAAAGAAAATGAAATACCCAAAATTCAAGATACAACTATGAACGATGCAAATCAAGATGAAGATCAAGAAATAGAAGAACCCCAGGAACCTGTAAATCCACCCCAAGAAAAGAATCCTCACAAGAGGAAACCTGCAAGGGTACGAGAGGCTATCGAAGGTGCAGAAAGATATGGGGCTCCAGAAGAAATACATAGAGAAAGGAAAAGAACTAGGTCCTGCTCCGGCTATGTGGCCCTGCTATGTGATATTATTGATAAAGAACCTTCCAACTATGAAGAAGCGGCATAGAAGAAATAATGGAAGGATGCTATGATTGAGGAGTACCAGTCGATCATGAAGAATGATGTCTGGGATGTTGTCCCTAGACCAGAGGGGAAGTCTATCGTGAATTCCAAGTGGATCTACAAGATCAAACCTGCTGCAGATGGCAGCATAGAGAAATATAAAGCAAGATCTGTGGCTCGTGGCTTCTCCCAGAAAGAAGGAATATATTATGAAGAAAATTTTGCACTTGTAGCCAGATACACTTCCATCAGATCAATACTTGCTCTAGTTGCAGTGATGAAATGGAAGATACACCAGATGGATGTCAAGACTGCCTTCTTGAATGGTGCAGTGGAAGAGGAAGTGTATGTGGAGTAGCCACTCGGTTTTGAGACACATGACAGGGAGACTCATGTGTGTAAATTGAAGATAGCCCTGTACAGTTTGAAACAGGTACCCAGGACATTGTACGAAAGAATTGACAGCTTCCTATCCAATTTGGGCTTTACCAAGAGTAAAGAAGATTCCAACCTTTACTACAAGGTTGAAGAAGGGAACCCAGTGATACTCCTACTGTATGTAGATGATCTATTTGTAACAGGTATAGATGGGTTGATTGCTGATACGAAGATGAAGCTTGCTGTTGAGTTCGAGATGAAGGACTTGGGTATGATGCACTACTTTCTAGGCATGGAGGTGTGGAATAATGCAGATGGAATCTCCCTAGGACAAGGGAAGTATGTAGTAGAGATCATGAAGAGGTTTGGGGTGATGGACTGCAAGGCCATGACCACACCTATGGCATCAAACTTGAAGCTTTTAATTTCATCAGAGTCAGTTGATGCTACGATGTATCGTCAGATGATTGGTTTCTTGATGTACCTGATGAATATGAGACAAATATTTGCTTTGCTGTGAACACATTGAGCTAGTTCCTGACAGATCCTAGACATGTTCACTTGATTGCTGCAAAGCATATTATGAGGTACCTGAAGCGTACAGTTGATTATGGGCTCAAGTATGAGGCGAATCAGAAGATTAATTTGGAAGGTTATGTTGATTCAGATTGGGTAGGCAGTGCATCGATAGGAAGAGCACTTCAGGGTGCTGCTTCAGTATGGGATCAAGTGTGATCTCTTGGTTTAGTAGGAAGCAGTCCTGTGTGGCACTGAGTACAACCGAAGCAAAGTATGTCGCAGCTTGTTCGGCTAGCTGTGAGGAAGTGTGGCTTAGAAAGATACTATATGTTTTGTTTGATCTCAAATTGGATGCTACTTGTATATATGGCNGTGAAGTTGTCTGAGAACCCGGTGTTCCATGACAAGTCAAAGCATATCGAGATCAAATATCACTATATCAGGGATATGGTGCAGAGAGGAGTAGTGAAGCTCCAATATGTTGTGATGGACGAGTAGATAACTGATGTGTTGACCAAGCCATTGGCCAAAGTGAAGTTTGAGTACTTGAGGGAGAAGCTTGGTGTTCTCTAGATTGAGGTTCCCTCCAAGGGGAGGTGATGAGTCCAAGAGCCTTTCTGACATGGTAGGATTTGTTCCTTCCATGGTCAGATATAAGTGCAGGAGCCATTTTGATGTGACTGTGGGATGTGTTCCCACATGATCAAATGTAAGTGTAGAGCCATTCTAATGTGACTATGGGATGTGTTCCCACATGATCAGAAATAAGTGCTGAGCCCTTCTAGCATGGATGTGGGATGTGTTCCCCACATGGCTATATATAAGTGTTGAGCCCTTCTAGCATGGATGTGGGATGTGTTCCCCACATGGCTAGATATAAGTGCTGATCCTTTCTGACATGGTTCTTGGATGTGTTCCTCCCATGGTTAGATATAAGTGTTGAGCCTTTCTGACATGGTTCTTGGATGTGTTCCTCCCATGGTTAGATATAAGTGCTGAGCCTTTCTGACATGGTTCTTGGATGTGTTCCTCCCATGGCCAGACATAAGTGTTAAGCCTTTCTGACATGGTTTTTGGATGTGTTCCTCCCATGGTCAGATGTAAGTGCTGGGCCATTCTGACATGGTGGCAGGTTGGGCCTCTCATGGTCAGATGTGAGTGCTAGGCCTTTCTGACATGGTTGTTGGATGTGTTCCTCCCATGGTCAGATGTGAGTGCTGGGTGTGCCTTTCTGACATGGTTGTTGGATGTGTTCCTCCCATGGTCAGATGTAAGTGTTGGGCGGTTCGTTCTGACTAAGGGTGAGATATAAAGCGCTGAAGAAGACCTACATGGAGGCTAGGCCTACAACTAGCATGAAAAAGGGCTGGCTTTGTAGAAATTCCTATGACAAGAAGAATCGAGAGATAGCATCAGTGATGATGACCCAATGATGATCTAGTAGTGATGATCTATATCCAGTGATGATCCAGATCCAATGATGATGACCCAATGATGATCCAGTGATGATCCAGATCTAGTGATGATGACCAAGTGATGGTCCAATGATGATCCAGATCTAGTAATGAAGATGACTTTGGAAGATGAAGATGACTTGAATATGAAGATAACTTGATGATGATCCAGATGATACAGAGAAGAAGAGTTGTGCTGATAAATTGTGTCGAGAGAATACCTCCCAAGTTAAGAGGGAGTGTTGATGTATTTGTAACTTCAGAATGTATTCACTTGTATATTTTATGTATTGTACCCCAATGTTTATTATGGGAAGTATCTGTAATGTAATTGAGTCATGTCATGCCCCGATGTTCCTATCAAGAGATTCAATAATGTAAACAAGTCATGTAAAGTCATAGAGAGTAACCCTCCTTATTGATGAAGGGTTAAAGTCCCTGCAGTTGTGGGGCCCTAGGGTTATTAGACTCTCCTATAGAAGTCAGCCCTATTGAGTTATTTCCAAGTCGGGAATTAGTATAAATAGAGAGTGAGCCTCTCTATTTATCACACATTCACTCACACTCAATTGTAGTGCATAACTGAGAGAGAAAGAAGAAGCTGGGACAAGAGAGAGAGAGACTACTACTGTCGGGAGATCATCTCACTGTTTTTGGGTTTTACTTTTGGTGCTGATTCTATCTCTGAGGAAGTTGCGGGGTTTTCTCCTTAATAGTTTCCCTGAGGAAAATATTTGTGTCTATTGTCTCTTTTGTTTGATTGTTGTGCTTGTTATTCTCTCAGTTAAATATCCTAAGATAATGCTAGCTTGAATGATAAAAATATAACACAATCTCCACAATTGCATATTGATAATCTACTTGTCGATTTTCCAGGGCTGCATTAATATGGAGGTAACTTTTCCCTACTTCCCCAACAATGGAAGCTTCTTGTAGGTTGTGAACAACCTTATTTGGTTGGTTGAGGCGTGGGCAGTTCCTTCGTAGGTGAGGATCCCCACATTCCCAACACTTCACGTGTTCTCTAGGGGCTCCAATAGTCCCCTTCAGTCCAAGGTTCACATATTTATAGTTCTTTTGTGGATTTTTTTCATTTTTGCTATAGGAATTTCCTTGTGGGTTCCTAGACATGTTCCTGAAGGGTGGGGGTTGGAAGCCCTTCTTCTGTTGGTTGAAATTTTCATCTTCTTTACCCTTACATACCTTGTAGAGGTCATTACTCTGTTTATATTGTTCAAAACATAGCCTTTCTTTTCTTAAGGCTTCATCCAAGGTTTTGGGATTATCAAACTCAATCATGTCCTTATAAGACTGCGACAAACAACTAAAGAACCTCTACACTTTCAATTTTTCCTCTTTAATATATGACACGTACCGTAGCAGTTCTAGGAATTTGTTAATGAGGTACTCTATATTCATTTGGTTGAGTGTTAACTCATAGAATTCCTTGATATTTCTTTCATAGTAGCTTTCTGACAAGTATTTCTTTTTGAACTCTGACCATTCCATGTTATTCTCTTTTATTCCCTGGGAAATCTTCAGATCCTGCTACCAAATACTGGCCTTTCCCTTGAGGTTGTATATGTACATCCTAAACTTCATGTTGCTAGAGTAATTATAAATTTGAAAGTATTTCTTGATATCTAGCATCCAAGCCTCTGGTTCTTCTCTGGCATTGGATTCCCCATCGAAGTTGGTTGGATTGATCTTTTTAAATTCTCCTTCTAAGTGGTCAATTTTCCTTGCATCGATTCGTAGACTTTTGATTCTCATTTGAGGAGCTATATTTTCTTTCTACACGTTCGTGAAATTTTGGGTCCCTAACAATCTCAGGTCTAGGCGTTTCCCCATTATACCTCTCTTACAAACCTTGCAGTAATATCTCATTGATCCCATGCCGATTCTCTTGATCCTTCTTCAGCTACTCCTTATCAGCCTTAAAGCTTTGAATCTCTACAATCTGATTCCTCATTGTTTCCAGTACTTCTCTGGGTTCAGGGTATTCTTGTTCTGGCTGCGATGTGAGTGATGTTGGTGCAAATTTTTCAAATCAATA
The DNA here is from genome assembly GCA_001517045.1 of Pseudotsuga menziesii. Classification (NCBI taxonomy): domain Eukaryota; kingdom Viridiplantae; phylum Streptophyta; class Pinopsida; order Pinales; family Pinaceae; genus Pseudotsuga; species Pseudotsuga menziesii. Next base: position 95,675 of record LPNX010351651.1, on the reverse strand, counting down.
TGCATTCTCACTTTGTGAGTCCATTGTTGTTTCCCCCCTGTTACAGAACAATTTGACATGTGCACAAGCATTCCAACACAAAACATTATGATTAGAATAGAGTTTTTCATAATTCAACGGAACTAGATGTTCCCAAAAGGCGATAGGGTTGAAACCTGTAGCTATGATACCATATGTAACATACCCATATAACCTTCTAAACATGCATATATAAAAAAAATCTTTAACATGATATATGGGACATGAATCTTCCTATAACATTCATACTTAAGTTTAATTGTTCCTGCAACAGTCTTTCCGCAATTAAAAGGTCCTTTCTGCAATTAAAGATCCTTCCACAATTAAGAGGTCCTTAATTAAAATATACTTCCACAATTCAAAGGTCCTTCCGCAATTCAGATTGCGGATTGCGGAACCTCATATTTTTAATTACTTTTATTTCTATGTTCCGCATTTCGCAATTGCGAATTGCGGGCAGCGGAAACTCTTAATGTTTAACAAATTTTCGGCATTCCGCATTTCGCAATGTGGATTACGGATTGCACAAACCTTCATATTTCCTCAATGTTTCCTTTCCACGTTCCCCATTCCACAAATTGCATATTGCGGATTGTGGAAACTCTAATATTTTATTAATTTCTCCCTTCTGCCTTCCGTATTCCGCATTTTGTGGATTGAAACCTTAATATTTCAACAGTTTAACTTTCCACACCATTGATTCTTTCAGAATCATCCACAACTGTCGATCTACTTTCAGATGTGGGTTGTGGATTGCAGAAACCTGTATATTTTAATAATTTATTTTTTCACTTTCCGCATTCCGCAAATTGCAAATTGCGGATTGCAGAAACCTGAATTTTTTAATGTTTTTCTTCAACTTTCCGCATTTCACATTCTACAATGCAAATTGTGGAAATACCATCTTTTCTTTATATTTTCTTTCACCTTTCCGCATTCTGCATTCTGCAATGCGGATTGCAAAAACCCCATAATTTCTTTAAACTTTTCTTTTACTTTCCGCATTTCGCATTCCGCAATCCAGATTGTGGATTGTAGAAACCTTAACATTTTACACTTTTTCTTTCCTCTTTCCGCATTCCACAATTTGCGAGTTGCATATTGCGGAAAGTACACATTCCTTTCGCTATTTAACCCTTTTGCAATTCAACTTCTGCACTGCGGATTGTGAATTGCAGAAGGTACATTATTCCTTCAGTTTTGACCTTTTCGCAATGCAGATTGCAGGTTGCGAAAACACTTCATATCCTTATCAAATCCACACTATTTTTACTGTGTGTTTCCTTAGGTGAATTCAAGCTTTCAAATCCTGAATTAGGATTTAGTGGCCATAAGCCGCACTTTCCTCCACGGTCTCAACCTTAATCTAGGTTCTAAAGGCATTATACAAAGACTTCCCTCAATGGAGAAGGGTTTAACCCAGTTAACACTTAACTTTCTATAGAGGTCCCTTGCACCAGAACTTAACTGTAGAACAAAAAAACATCTCAGTGAATTATCAGAGAATATTAAATCCCATCGTTAGAAAGGTCATGTGACCAAGGGGAGAATCCCATACCCCTAGAACAGAGCATGGATTTTATATCCACAGAAGCCATGTATAACTAAATACAGTCCCAGAATTTCAGCCAAGGAGGAGTAACCTATTACATGAAGTAACAGTGAATTAAACAGAGGGGATGAATTATTCCCTCCTTGACCTATGTATCTAATGCATCCATAGTCATTCAAACAGACAAGGATCAACATCAGTTCATAAACAATGCTTTCATCAACAAACTTAAAGTTGTTCTTTATCACTTCACCAACAATGAAACTTACATACATACATATAGGCATACCTAAGCCCATTAATCAAAGGAAACTATACAACATATGGGTAACTTTGTACAGAAAAAAATATCACACCATTTGAGTAACCATTTACCAAATGCAAGTCATCAACATTTAAACCAGAATATGAGTACACAAGTTCATAAGAATCATTCCCATCAATAAATATAAAGGTGTTATTTATCCTTTCATTGATATTGAAACACATATTTACACATAAATAAACATACCCTAAGTTCAATAGAATGGTAGAAACAAAACCCAGGAATGTAACATGTTTGTAAAATGATCCATAATGAAGAGGGAACAACCACGTTCCACCCAACCATAGATTAGGCACAAATATACTCTGTCCTCAATCACCCCCAAGCTAAACTATGGGTGCCAAGAGAGGAGACAACTAAACCCTCAGTTTGATACTTCCAGGCAGAAATCCCTTACCTAGCACTTACTCAGAGTGCTCACACAACAAATATTTCTCTCAAACCTTTCCTAACACTTACTCAGAGTGCTCAAACAAGAAGAGTTCATTCTTTCCTAGCATACTAAACAACGTCCTTCCTCATAACATATGCTCTTTTATAGTTTCGTTTCCTAGTTCTTACTTTGCAGCTACGGTCCATTCCCCAAGGAATCCCTGTCAACCACTCAATTTCCTGATTCTCCAAGGATGTTCGATCTTATTTTGCAGCTACGGTCCATTCACCATTGAATTCCTGCCAACCATTGCACCCTGGTTCCCACAGCTATGATCCATTCACCATTGAATCCCATCCAACCACTACATCCTCTTCTCCATGGTCTGTCCAACGCCATTAAGGAGTTTTGGTGCCTGGTGTAGTTCCCTGAGGTTTACTTCTCTACGTCTCCCATTCTTGCAGGCATAGTCTCCTCTTTAATGTGGCTTGTCCCTTTCATTCAGATTTTCATTAAAGGAAAAATGTAGCAGTTACAACTATCCTCCAGGGAATGTTTGGGCAGACACCATAGTTAGCCAAACTCATCCAAAACATATAGTCTAGAATTTACTATCCTCCAGGGACCATTTGGCCATACACCACAGTCAACCAAACTCATCAAAACATACAATTCTAGTAATTTGTTAATGAGATCCTCTATATTCATTTGGATGAGATTTTACTCATAGCATTCCTTGGTCTTTCTTTCATAGTATACATGACAAGTATTTCTTGTTGAAGAGCTTCTTGAACTCTGACCATTCTAGGTTATTCTCTTTTATTCCCTGGGAAATATTCAGATACTGCCACTGAATGCTGGCCTTTCCCTTTAGGTTGTAGCTGGCCATCCTAACCTTCATGTTGCTAGAGTAATTATAAATTTGAAAGTACTTCTTGATATCTAGCAGCCAAGCCTCTACTTCTTTTCCAGCCTTGGATTCCCCATCGAAGTTGGTTGACTTAATATTTTTAAATTCTCCTTCCAAGTGGTCAATTTTTCTTTTCCCGATAGACTTGGATTGATTCACAAATTTTTGAGTCTCATTTGAGGAGCTATATTTTCTTTCGGCACTTTCCTGAACCTCTGGGACCCTAACAATCTCGGGCTGAGTATTTTCCCCATTATACCTCTCTTGCAAACCTTGCAGTAATATCTCATTGATCCCCCACTGATTCTCTTGAGCCTTCTTCAGCTGCTCATTATCAGTCTAAAGCTCCAAATCTCTATAATCAGATTCCTCATTGTTTCCAGAATTTGTCGGGTTCAGGATATTTTTGTTCTGGCTATGATGTTGGTGCAACTTCTTCATATCAATATGAATTCTCACTTTGTGAGGCCATTGTTGTATCCCCCCTGTTACAGAACCATTTTACATGTGTAAAAACATTCCAACACAAAACATTATGATTAGAATAGAGTTTTTCATAATTTAGCGAAACTAGATGTTCCTAAAAGGCGACAGGGTTGAAGCATGTAGCTCTGATACCATATGTAACATACCCATATAACATGCTAAACATGCATATAAAAAAAAATCTTTAACATAAGATATGGGACATGAATATTCCTATAACATTCATACTTAAGTTTAATTGTTCCTGCAACAGTCTTTCTGCAATTAAAAGGTCCTTTCCGCAATTAAAGATCCTTCTGCAATTAAAAGGTCCCTAATTAAAATACACTTCTGCAATTAAAAGGTCCTTAATTAAAAGACACTTTTGCAATTAAAAGGTCATTGCGCAATTCCTCTTTTGCAATACGGATTGCGGATTATAGAACCTCATATATTTTTAATTAATTTTATTTCCGCTTTCTGCATTTTGCATTCTGCAAGTTCGGATTGCGGGTTGTGGAAACTCTTAATTTTTAACAAATGTTCCTTTCCGCATTCCGCAATGTGGACTGCAGATTGCGGAAACCTTCATATTTCCTGAATGCTTCCTTTCCGCATTCTACATAATTTCTCAAATTGAGGATTGTGGATTGCGGAAACTCTAATATTTTATTAATTTCTCCCTGTCGCCTTCCGTATTCCGCAATTTACGGATTGCAGAAACCTTAATATTTCCACGGTTTAACTTTCTGCATCGTTGATTCTTGCTAAATCATCCACAACCGTTGATCTACTTTTAGATGCGGGTTGCGTATTGCGGAAACATGTATATTTTAATAATTTATCTTTCTGCTTTCTGCATTCCGCAAATTCCAGATTGTGGATTACGAAAACCCCAATTTTCTTTAACTTTCCGCATTCCGCAATGCGAATTGCAGAAATACCATATTTTCTTTATATTTTCTTTCATCTTTACGCATTCTGCATTTCACAATGTGGATTGCCAAAACCCCATAATTTCTTTTAACTTTTCTTTTACTTTCTGCATTCCGCAATGCAGATTGCGCAAACCTTAATATTGTACACTTGTTCTTTCCTCTTTCCACATTCTACAATTTGTAAGTTACAGATTGCGGAAAGTACACATTCCATTTCTCTATTTTACCCTTCCGCAATTCCACTTCCACACTGCGGATTGTGGATTGCGGAAGGTACATTAGTCCTTCAGTTTTGACCTTTCCACAACTCTACTTCTACAATGTAGATTACAAGTTGCAAAAACACTTCCTATCCTTATAAGATCCACACTATTTTCACTGTGTGTTTCCTTAAGTGAATTCAAGCTTACGAATCCTGAAGTAGGATTTAGTGGCTATAAGCCACACTTTCCTCCACGGTCTCAACCTTCATTAGAGGAAATTTGAGGTCTAAAATGGGCTTCCTAAAGAAAATAATAAAATAATAGTTAAAACAATAAAATAATATTAATTAATTTTGGAGGAAAAAAGACAAAAACTATTTTTTTGTTCGTAGTTTCAACATATACTCCTGTGTTTTTACTCAAATTTTGAACAGAAGGGCTCATTGGATGTGGAATTTAATTCCACATCCAACAAGTACGCACACTGCATACTTTTGACGGACCCCACTACCCCCAAAACGAGAAATACCTGAAAAAAACGTGATGATGGTATCATCATCACGTTTTTTCCCCCAGGTATTTCTTGTTTTTTGGGTAGCAGGGTCCATTAAAAGTATGCAGTGTGGGTACTCGTTGGATGCAGAATTAAATTCCGCATCCAACGATCCCTCCCGCTCGAAATTTGAGTAAAAACACAGGAAGATATGTTGAAAATACGAACAAAAAAACTATTTTTTTTATGACAAATATGTCAATTCAACCATTATAGTTAACTCATTTTATTGAAATTATATTGGTTCTTGAATTCTGACTCACAAGAATTTATTGTTGGCTCTCTTTCTTATAAGGCCCATTTCAGACCCCAAATTTCCTCTAATGCATCTAGGGTCTAAAGGAAGTATACAGAGACTTCCCTTAGTGGGGAAGGGTTTAACCCAGTCAACACTTAACTTTCTATAGAGGTCCCTTGCACCAGACCTTAACCGTATAACAAAAATCATCTCAGTGACTTATCAGAGAATAGTAAATCCCATCCTCAGAAAGGTCATGTGACAAAGGGCAGAATTCCATACCCCTAGAACAAAGCATTGATTTTATATCCACAGAATCCATGTATAACTAAATACAGTCCCATACTTTCATCCAAGCAGGAGTAACCTATTACAAGAAGTTACAGTGAATTAAATAGAGAGGATGGATTATTCCCTCCCTGACCTATGTATCCAAATGCAACCATAGTCATTCAAACAGAGCAGGAGCAACATCAGTTCATAAGCAATGCTTTCATCAACAAAATTAAAGTTGTTCTTTATCACTTCAGTAACAATGAAACTTACATACATACACATATAGGAATACCCTAAACCCATTAATCAAAGGAAATTATACAGCATATGGGTAACTCTGTACAGAAAACAATATCACGCCATTTGAGTTACCATTTACCAAATGCAAGGCATCAACATTCAAACCAGAATACATTAGAGGAAATTTGGGGTCTAAAATGGGCCTTATAAGAAAACGATCCAACAATAAATTCTTGTGAGTTTGAATTCAAGAACCAATAGAATTTCAATAAAATCAGTGAACCATAATGGTTGACTTGACACATTTGTCATAAAAAAACTATTTTTTTGTTTGTATTTTCAACATATCTCCTTGTGTTAATACTCAAATTTCGAGAAGGAGAGCGCGTTGGATGCAGAATTAAATTTTGCATCCAACAAAACCTCCCGCTCAAAATTTGAGTTAAAACATAGGGAGATATGTTGAAAATCCAAAAAAAAAGGTAATTTTTTTCTTTCTTCCTCCAAAATTAATAATATTATTTTATTATTTTAACTATTATTTTATTATTTTCCTTAGGAGGCCAATTTTAGACCTCAAATTTCCTGTAATGTGAGTATACCATTTCATAAGCATCATTTCCATCAATAAATATAAAGGTGCTATTTATCCTTTCAGTGATATTGAAACACATATTTACACATAAATAAACATACCCTGAGTTCAATAGAATGGTAGAAACAAAATTCAGTAATGTAACCTGTTTGTAAAACGATCCGCAATGAAGAGGGAACAACCACGTTCCACCCAAGCGTAGATTAGACACAGATCTTCTATGTCCTCAATCACCCCCGAGCTAAACTATGTGTTCCAAGAGCGGAGACAACTAAACCCTCAGTTCAATAATTCTAGGCAGAAATCGCCTGCCTAACACTTACTCAGAGTGCTCACACAACAAGTATTTCTCTCAACCCTTTCCTAAAACTTACTCAGAGTGCTCACACAGCAAGAGTTCATTCTTTCCTAGCATACTCAACAACTTCCTACATCATAACATATGCTCTTTTAGATTTGGTTGCACGGGTCTTACTTTGCGACTATGGTCCCTTCCCCAAAGAATCCCTGTCAAACACTGCGTTCCCTGATTCTCCAGGGTTTTCCGATCTTATTTTGTAGCTACGGTCCATTCACTATTTAATACACATCAACCAATACACCCTGGTTCCCGCAGCTACAATCCATTCAATATTGAATCCTTTCCAACCATTGCGTCCTCCTCTCCAGGGTCTGTCTGGCACCATTAAGGCGTTTCAGTGCCTAGTGTACTTCCCTGAGGTTTACTTCTCTACGTCCCACATTCTTGCACACATAGTCTCCTCTTTAACGTGGCTTGTCCCTTTCATTCAGATTTTCATTAAAGGAAAAATGTAGCAGTTACAAATGTCCTCGAGGGACTATTTGGACAGACACCACAGTTAGCCGAACTCATCCAAAACATACAGTTTAGAATTTACTGTCCTCCAGGGACCGTTTGGGAAAATACCACAGTCAACCAAACTCATCAAAACATACAGTCTAGAATTTATCATTACAGATAAATGTTTCAAAACGTTCAGTCTAGAATTTAACATTACAAATAATGTTTATGAATCAGGGGATATTACATCCACACCCCTTTAATGCAACACTGTCCTCATTGTTCTTAGTCTTCCTCCATAGCTTCTGGAAATAAGCCTAGGTACTTCTTTTACATATCTTCCTCTAGTTCCCAGGTTGCTTCCTCTGGGCTAAACTGCTTCCATTGCACCTTAATCCGAGCGTCGACCTGGTTTCGAAGTACTATTTCTTTCTTGTCCAGACTATGCATAGGTTCCATTTGAAATTCTTCTTTTGGTTCCACCTGCACCACATTCCAGTCAATGATATGAGTGGAATCATGTATATATTTCTTCAATAATGAAATATGAAAAACAATATGAATCATCAAGTGTGCTGGGAGGGAAATTTTATATGCCATGGGTCCAATCCTTTCCAAGATATGAAAGGGTCCACAGAATAGTGGTGCTAAATTGGTACATTTTCCCAATCTCAGGGAGCTCTTTTTGGGCTTGATTCGGAAGTAAACATGATCTCCGACCGAAAAATATTTATTCGGCCTTTTCAAGTCAGAATAACTCTTTTGATGATCATGTTCCACCTTTAAATTATTCTGAACTTCTCGAACTGTTTGTTCCATGTCTTGCAACATTTCAGGTCCTACCATCAAACGATCCGCAGGTCTATCCCAACTAACAGGGGTGGTACACTTTCTCCCATACAGAATCTCAAATGGGCTCATCTTGGTTGAAGCTTGATATCCATTATTGTATACAAACTCTACCAGATGCAAATATTCCTCCCACTTACTGGGCCTTTCCATGACATACATCCTCAGCATGTCTTCAATGACTTGGTTGGTCTGTTATGTTTTCCCATCCATTTCAGGGTGATAGCTAGTGCTGAAATTTATCTTGGTTTCCAACCCTGCAAACAATGATTTCCAAAATTTTGAAGTAAACTTGACATCCCGGTAAGAAATTATCATCTTCGGTACTCCATGCAGTTGAAATATTTCCTTCAGGAATATTTATACAACATTGACAACCTTGTAAGTGGACTTCATAAGAAAAATGAGCAGACTTGCTTAACTTGTCTACTACAACCATAATTGAATCATGTTGTTTCTGAGTCAAAGGAAAACCTGTGATAAATCCAAAGATATTACCTCCCATTTCTATTCAGGAATTGGCAAAGGTTGTAACAAACTTGCTGGGTGTTGATGTTCAACCTTCACCTGTTGACATTCCAAACATTTTGACAGATAATCAACTAATTCTGTCTTTATATTGGGACAAAAGAGTTACTTTCTGAGGGATGTTATCATCTTTTGGTAACCAGGGTGCCCTGCATAAGGAGGTCTGTGCATTTCATTTAGGACAAACAATTTTAAATTTGAAACATTAGGAATGTATATTATTCTTTAAAACCAAATTAACCCTTTCTAGTCTACTTTGAATTTTGCCCCATTCAAGTTTACTTCGTCTTTCAACAATTTATTTAGTAAATTTTCATATTCAACATCATGAATGCTAGCTTCTTTTATTTTTCTCATCAGATCACCTTTTGGTTGGCTCATAGTGATCTCATATACTTCATTTTTTCATCCGCTGAGTGCATCAGCCGCCCTATTTTCCTTACCATTGATATGTTTTACTTCAAAATTGAATTCACTTAAGAAGGCCATCCATCTTTCCTGTCTGGCATTTAGCCCCGACTGATTAAATATATTCTTAACACAGGTGTTGTCTGTCAACAAAAGGGACCTTTTTCCTAACATGTAGTGGCATCACATCTTTAAGGCATGCGTTACTGCTGCCAATTCTAGATCATGCACCACATAATTTTGTTCATGCTCTTTTAATTTGTGAGATTCATAACATACAACATGTCGTTCTTGAGATAAGACTCCCCCCAATCCTTCCTTAGTAGCATCCATGCAAACTATGTAGTCTTTATAGGGGTCATCCACCTTCAAGATTTGGGCCATGGTTAACAATATTTTTAGATTTTCAAAGCTTGACACTTTAGGGACCACACAAACTTTACTCCCTTATTTTGCAAGGAAGTAATGGGGTAGGTTATCTTTGAGAATCCTTGGATGAATCGTTGGTAATAATCGGTGAGTCCCATGAAGGACCGAATGCCAGCGACATCGTTAGGTACATGCCATTCTGAAATAGTTTTAATCTTTTGTGGATCTACCACGATCCCATCCTCTGAAGTGACATGACCTAGGTAGTGAATTTATTTCTCATAGAATTCACACTTCTCAAACTTAGCATACATCTGATGCTCTCTTAAGTTCTGTAGCACAATTTCCAAGTGTTGTTGATGTTTGTCCTCTGTCTTGGAGTAGATCAGGATGTCATCAAGAAATATCAACACAAAATGATCTAGGTATTTGTTGAAAATACTATTCATTAGGCACATGAATGTAGCAGGGGCATTGGTTAAGACAAAAGGAATTACTACGAATTCATAGTGCCCATGTTGGGTTATGAAGGTCGTTTTACTCGCATCTTCTTCTTTGATCTTGATCTGGTGATAACCAGACCGCAAATCTAACTTGGAGAAGAGTTTTTCTTCCCCTACTTGATCAAATGGGTCATTGATCCTAGGTAGGGGATACTTGTTCTTGATGGTTACTTTATTCAACTGCCTCTAATCCATGCAAAGTCTCTGAGTCCCATCCCTTTTCTTAACAAATAAGACTGGTGCTCCCCAAGGAGACACATTGGTTCTGATGTACCCCTTGTCTAGCAATTCTTGTAACTAAATTTTCAATTCAATTATCTCAGGGATGCTCATACGATAAGGTATCTTAGATACCAGTGCAGACCCAGGCACAATCTCACTGGATAAATCTACCTCACGTCAAGGGGGTAGTCCTGGTATCTCTTCTGGAAACACATCCATAAACTTACCTAATACTGGGTGGTCTTTTACCTATGCTTGACCTTCATTAAGGAGAAGGTCAACTACTCACACTGCTTACAGCTTACAACCCTTTTTCATACATTTATTTAATTGCATGGTAGAGATTTGTCTTAAGGAAATAGGTTTAATGACACCTTCTACCTTCCTAACAATTCGATCCTCGACCACATAAGTGAAGGTTTTATCAAAAAAATTCAATATTAATTTATGCTTTTCTAACCAGTCCATGCCAATAATCACATCATATGACCCTAAAGGAAAAACTTTCAGATTATTATTAACCACATGATTCATTATTTTAACTTCACAATCATAAACAAACTCACTTACATTTCTCCTTGCCCTAGTGGCTAGTTGGACTGACCAAGGTTTTGCATTCCTTACCTTGGCAAGCTCGCAGTCCTCCATCACTCCAGGAGACTCAAAATATCCCCTGGATCAATTAGAATAGAAAGACTTCAGTTAGATATAGTACCTTCAATATCCACAATTGCATATTGATAATATGCTTGTCAATTTTCTAGGGATGCATTAATATTGTGGTAACTTTTCCCAACTTCCCCAATAGTGGAAGCTTGTTGAAGGCTGTAAAAAACCTTATTTGGTTGGTTGAGGCATGGGAAGTTCCTTCATAGGTGAGGCTACCCACATTCCCAACACTTCATGGGTTCTCTAGGGGCTGCAACAATCCCCTTCGGTCCAAGGTTCACAGATTTATAGTTCTTCTGTGGAAGCGGTTCATTTTTGCTGTAGGAATTTCCTGGAAGATTCCTTGGCATGTTCCTGAAGGGTGGGGGTTGGAATCCCCTCTTCCTTTGGATGGAATTTTCATGTTCTTTACCCTTCCATACCTTGGAGAGTTCATTCTCCAAGGTTTTGGGATTATCGAACTCAATCCTGTCCTTATAAGATTGCAACAAACAACTCAAGAACCCATGCACTTTCAATTTTTCCTTTTTAATATATGATACGTACCGCAGCAGTTCTAGGAATTTGTTAATGAGGTCCTCTATATTCATTTTTCCAAGATTTAACTCATATAATTCCTTGGTCTTTCTTTCATAGTATCTTTCTGACAAGTATTGCTTCTTCAAGAGATTCTTGAACTTCGACCATTCCAAGTTCTTCTCTTTTGATCCTTGGGAAATCTTCAGATCCTTCCACCAAATGTTGGCCTTTCCCTTTAGCTTGTAGATGGCCATCCTCACTTTCATGTTGCTAGAAAAATTATAAATTTAAAAGTACTTCTTGATATCTAGTAGCCAGTCATTTGATTCTTCTCCGCCCTTGGAATCCCCATCGAAGCTGGTTGGCTTGATCTTTTTAAATTCTCCTTCCAAGTGGTCGATTTTTTTTTTGCCGACACACTTGCCTCGATTCACATATTTTTGCATCTCATTTGAGGAGCTATATTTTCTTTCGACACTTTCCTGAACTTCTGTGTCCTTAACAATCTCGGGTCAGGGATTTTCCCCATTATACCTCTCTTGCAAGCCTTGCAATAATATCTTAGTGAACCCCAGCTGATTCTCTTGAGCCTTCTTCAACTGCTCATTATCAACCTTAAAGCTCTGAATCTCTACAATCATATTCCTCATTGTTTCCAGTACTTGTTTGGGTTCAGGGTATTATTGTTCTGGATGCGATGTGCATGATGCTGGTGCAACTTCTTCAGATCGATCTGCATTCTCACTTTGCGAGGCCATTATTGTATCCCCCCTGTTACAGTACCATTTTACATGTGCACAAACATTCCAACACAAAATGTTATGATTAAAGTAGAGTTTTTCATAATTCATCGGAACTAGATGTTCCCAGAAGGAGACAAGATTGAAACCTGTAGCTCTGATACCATATGTAACATACCCATATAACCTGATAAACATGCATGTATAAAAAATATTCTTTAACATAAGATATGGGACATGAATCTTCCTATAACATTCATACTTAAGTTTAATTGTTCTTGCGGAAGTCTTTCCGCAATTAAAAGGTCCTTTTCGCAATTAAATATCCTTCCATAATTAAAATTTCCTTAATTAAATGTTACTTCTACAATTAAAAGGCCCTTAATTAAAACATACTTCCAAAATTAAAAGGCCCTTCCGCAATTCTGCTTCCTCAATGAGAATTGCGAATTGCAAAACCTCATATATTTTTAATTGATTTTCTTTCTGCATTCCGCAATTGCAGATTGCGAGTTGTGAAAACTATTAATGTTTAACAAATTTTCATTTCCACATTCCGCATTCGGCAATGCGGATTGTAGATTGCAGAAACCTTCATATTTCCTCAATGTTTCCTTTTCGCATTCCGCATTCTACAAATTGCGGATTGCGAAAACTCTAATATTTTATTAATTTCTCCCTTCCGCCTTTCGCATTCCGTAATTTGAGGATTGTAGAAACCTTAATATTTCCACAGTTCAACTTTGCATCGTTGATTCTTCCGGAATCATCCACAACCATCGATCTACTTTCAGATGCAGGTTGCGAATCGTGAAAACCTGTATATTTTAATAATTTATCTTTACTCTTTCTGCATTCCACAAATTGCGGATTGCGGATTGCGGAAACCCCAAATTTCTTTATGTTTTGCTTCAACTTTTAACATTCCGCATTCCGCAATGAAGATTGCAGAAATCCCATCTTTTCTTTATATTTTCTTTCACTTTTCCGCTTTTTGCATTCCGCAATGTGGATTGCAGAAACCCCATAATTTCTTTAAACTTTTCTTTTACTTTTCACATTCTGCATTCTGCAATGTTGATTGCGGATTGCAAAAACCTTAACATTTTACACTTTTTCTTTCCTCTTTCCACATTCGACAATTTGTGAGTTGCGGATTGTAGAAAGTACACATTCCATTTCATTATTTTACCCTTCCACAGTGCGGATTGCGGAAGGTACATTATTTCTTCAGTTTTGACCTTTCCGCAACTTTGCTTCTACAATGTGGATTGCATGTTGCGAAAACACTTCCTATCCTTATAAAATTCACACTAATTTTACTGTTTATTTCCTTAGGTGAATTCAATCTTACGAATTTTGAAATAGGCTTTAGTTGCCATAAACCACGCTTTCCTCCACAGTATCAACCCTCATCAAGAGTCTAAAGGAATTATATAGAGACTTACCTCAGTGGGGAAGGGTTTAACCCTATCAACACTTAACTTTCTACAGAGGTCCCTTGCACCAGACCTTAACCGTAGAAAAAAAAAAACATCTCAATGACTTATCACAGAACAATAAATCCCATCATTAGAAAGTTCATGTGACCAAGGGGAGAATCCCATACCCCTAGAACAGAGCATGGAGTTTATATCCACAGAAGCCATGTATAACTAAATACATTCCCAGAATTTCATCCAAGCAGGAGTAATGTATTACAAGAAGTTACAGTGAATTAAACATAGCAGATGCATTATTCCCTCCCTGACCTATGTATCCAATATAGTCATAGTCATTCAAACGTAGCAGGAGCAACATCAGTTCATAAGCAATGATTTCATCAACAAACTTAAAGTTGTTCTTTATCACTTCACTAGAAATGAAACTTACATACATACACATATAGGCATACCCTAAGCCCATTAATAAAAGGAAATTATACAGCATATGGGTAACTCTGTACATAAAACAATATCAAAGCATTTGAGTTACCATTTACCAGATTCAAGGCATCAACATTCAAACCAAAATTTGAGTACACCATTTCATAAGCATCATTCCCATAAATAAATCTAAAGCTTCTATTTATCCTTTCAGTTATATTGAAACACATATTTACACATAAATAAACATACCATGAGTTCAATAGAATGGTAGAAACAAAACCGAGTAATGTAACCTGTTTGTAAAACAATCCACAATGAAGAGGGAACAACCACGTTCCACCCAACTGTAGATTAGGCACAAATTTTCTCTGTTCTCAATCACCCCTGAGCTAAACTATGCGTGCCAAGAGCAGAGACAACTAAACCCTCAGTTCAGTACTTCCAGGAAGAAATCCCTTGCCTAACGCTTACTTAGAGTGCTCACAAAACAAGTATTTCTCTCAACCCTTTCCTAAGACTTACCCAAAGTTCTCACACAACAAGAGTTCATTCTTTCCCAACATACTCAGCAGCGTCCTCCCTCATAACATATGCTCTTTTATAGTTTAGTTTCATAGGTATTACTTTGTGGCTATGGTCCATTCCCCAAGGAATCCCCGTCAACCACTGCGTTCCATGATTTTCCAGAGTTGTCTGATCTTATTTTGCAACTACGGTCCATTCACCATTGAATCCCTGCCAGCCACTGGACCCTAGTTCCCAAAGATACAGTCCATTCACCATTGAATCCATGCCAACCACTGTGTCCTCCTCTCTAGGGTCTGTCCGACGCCATTAAGGCGTTTCGATGCCCGGTGTACTTCCCTGAGCTTTACTGCTCTATGTCTCCCATTCTTTCATGCATAGTCTCCTCTTTAATGTGGCTTGTCCCTTTCATTCATATTTTCATTAAAGGAAAAATGTAGCAGTTACAACTGTCCTCCAGGGACTGTTTGGGCAGACACCGCAGTCATCCAAACTAATCCAAAACATACAATCTAGAATTTATTGTCCTATAGGGACCGTTTTGGGCAGACACCACAGTCAGCCAAACTCATCAAAACATACAATCTAGAATTTATCATTACAGATAAATGATTCAAAAAGTTTAGTCTAGAATTTAACATTACACATAATGTTTATGAATCTGGGATATTACACTTAGTTTTCATAATCGTATCAAAACTTGGGATTTCTTGGTCAAACAAGGATGGCATGGACCAAATGGCTATTGTTTATGTGGGAGAGAAGAGGAGTCAGTCAATCATCTATTTACTATTTGTCATTTTGGGTAGATGGTTAGGAAGGAAATAGCTCTCATGTTGAATTTCGATTGGATTTTGGAAGGGCATGAATTGAATTCGAATCTAAGAAAATCGACTAACATTGAACCTATTTTTCTCTATCATCCAGCATTTTTCTGCTAGTCTATATGGAAGATGAAGAATAGAGTTTTATTCGATGAGATTGTACCTAAATCCTTTCAGGTGTGCTTTGTTATAAACACCTTCTTGTATGATTATCAGGTTACGTGCTTAAGGGACAAGGTGATGTGTAATATTGGCACAATTGTCACAACTGGAAGAGGATCAGTTCATCATAGGTTTTCACCAACAAGTAGAGAAGGATCGACAAAAGGCATGGCATGATCATCATGTAAAGGAGAAACACTTCCAGTGTAGAGATATGGTTCTCCTCTATGACGACAAGTTTGCGAATCACCTAGGTAAGTTGTAGATGCACTAGATAGGTCCCTATGTTATTCACTTCATTACCGATGATGGTGCAGTACAATTGCAGTAGTTAGATGTAGAAATGTTACCAAAACTAGAGAATGGAAGTCTGCTAAATCCCTATCTGGATAGCGAGACAGAACACCACTGACGACTGTTGTGAATGAAGAAAAAAAATAAAAAAGGAAAAGTTTAGAAGGGAAGTTTGTCAATAGTGATAGGGGAATAAGAAAATGGGAATCACAACAAATTTTGAAGCTTGGCGACGACGTACAAGGTACGAAATGGTCAAATCAAACAATAAATGCAATAATTAAACCAAGCAAGTGACAGAACAAGCAAGAAAGACGTGCATTTATGGACGAATGAGTCCATTATATTTACAGAATCAACATGGGATTCGGTCAATCTTTGATGGATTTGGAAATGACGCTCCAAATCTCTCGCATGGGAGGATCGGAGGCTATAAAACAAACCAAAGGTACCAGTTTTATTCATTGTGCCAACAGAGAAGATGAGCTAGAGAAGAGAAGTAGAATAAGAGAGAAGTGAAGACTAAGGAAGAAGCAAAGGAGCATAGAAACCATTGCACAGTTCATCTCAAGCACTAGTATGCGAGGATCGCCAATTGCAAGAGTGTCGATCGTAGAAGAGAAACCAGAGATTCAATCTAGAAGAGTGCGAACAACCAAAAAGAAAAGGAGCATGCATCTCCCCATCACCCAAACCAAAGGATTAATATAACTAGGAAATCACTGAAGGGAATACGCAACAGAAGAATAAGTTGTCCCATCATCAACGACAATGGAGGAGTCCATAATGCAGAAAGGGCTGACGATTGACGACATCCCAAGGTATGTACTGCTGAGGAAGGCAGGTGCAAGTAAGAATCAAATTTATATGGTCAATATGTCGGAGACACCCAAGGGAGTCCATGTGACGATGTATATCATGCCAAAGTTGCAGAAACTCCAGTATAGAGACCATGATGTTTTGGCATACCTAGAATGCATAAAGGACGCATACGAATTGAGAACACACAATGATAAGGGCTCGATCACCAGAGAACTGAAACAATGGGAATTGGGACTACAGTGGTATGACCTGTTGTCATCTATCCACATACCACACTTTAGGTGATCTGCAGAGATCAATGCATCCGTCAAGCTGCTATTAGAATGTTTCCATCCCAGGTATTTGTGGTTGGGAACAAAGGTCCCAATTACAATCGATTTGATATTGCAAATCATCGACTTATCCAAGGAAGGATTCAACCCATCCCAATACTTCAGAGGGAAGGACAACGAAAAGAAATTAGCAGTCAAATTGAAGAAAAAGTATGGTGTTGTAAAATATAAACAGGAATATGTCATAAATACCATCAATGACCAAGCAATCAGAACCAGAGCAAAATTGTTGGCAATGAAGGTAGTGTGAAAGAACAGGTCAAATCAGTGCACATCGAGGGTTATCGTGTGTGCATAGCAGTGCAAAGATGGTGTACAAATGAAATGGTCTCTATTCTTAATGAAAGAACTGATAGAGGACGTCGTATTGGCACAAGAGAAAGGAAAACCATTCACTTATTTCTGGTTTCTAATACTGACCGCATTAGTGGGTTGGATGGAACCAACACACTATCAGGGAATGGAGGTTGACACTGTCAACGTCTGTAAAGGAGCAGAGTACAAGAACCTATGGGCACTCAACAATAATGAAAGGAAAATCGACAACAATATCCATTTTTACTAGTACTTGGATGCATTGTGGGATGCAGCAGTAAAGATGTTGCGACTCACAGACAAGGCCACGAAGAAATATAGGAGGATTTCTCGATTAGCAATAGAACTGCATGCCATCCACATTCAGGAGCGTCACGATGTAGAGAACTAGTGGATCACGACTCAATTCAAGTTAATGGACACAGAGTTGGACAACATCATCGATGAATGGCCACCGGAGTGGAAAGTTTCGGTTAGTGAAGAGGACTTGCCAGACACAGAAAATGGACCACCACCAAAGATCCTGATCGAGAAGGATAATCCAAAGGAGACAAAAGAGGAATCATCCAAAACTCTGACAGAATCAGACTTGGAAAACAACAGGAAGAGGAGCGAACGAAGCATTGGTTCGAACAGGGCGAAGGGAGTAGTACCGTGGGACTCTCCAATGAACAATTCAACAAGGTAGTGGTTGCAATCACCACAACAACCAACAAGAATACTACTAAGATAACGAAGCATATAATGAGGTAATTCCACAAGGTTATAGGGTTGCTGCAAAAATTAACAAACGCAGTGCTGGAGATGAGGATACCACAGGATGGTGCACTGCAAAGAGCAGTTGAGGTACAAATAGGTAAGAAAGTGTGAATAGTACAAATTTTACCATGACAAATCACAGCAGGTAATGAGGACACTGACGTGACGTTAAATGGGTTTGATTTGATCAGTCTTGACCTCAACGAACTCACAATGCACATGCTGACATGAGTTCAACTATCGGCAACCGAGGAAATTAGGTACCGGGAGGTGACAATACATGATCAATTGGTCCAGTCAAACAAACAGGTAGAAAGAGCGGAAGATGAAATTCAGTGTCTCAACAAAGAGAAGGAATAAATCATCCAGGAAAAAGAAACAACATTTGAAGACAGGCAGAAACTAGAGAGAGAAATCTCAATGGCCTGCGAAGAAATTCCAGATATTACTCTGGATATGTTTGCGGAATCGAAAGTCTTGCAAATGGGAAAAATTGGTCCTGACCTAAAGAAAATGAGGAGTTGGAATCTCGAGCAGTACCAAGCACACCGTCAAAGAATTTAGCTGAAAGAAGAGGAGTGATTGAAGACATCGGAACCAAAATTGTGGAATGTGAAAAGGCAGTTCAGGCGATAGAGAAAGAAATCAATAAGTTTTGGGGTATCTTGGTGTAAGATGAGTAGCTCAACCAATTGGAGGAACGACTTGGTGAAGCTAAGGTGCAACTGAAAACACTACGGGGATCACTTAAACGATGCTCCCACTTATGTAATTGACCAAATCTCTGGAACTCAAGGAATTGCAGCAGCATGTCAATAAGGCGTGGATAAGGCATCAGAGGAGATCGACACAGTTGGACAAATTACAGGGTGCAGCAGAGAAAATGGCGGTCAAATTCATGGAGGAAACTGCTAGGATGAAGGCAGACTCAAACATAGTGTAGAATATGAACGACGACCACCCAACGGAGCAGGAAGTGGAGCAATGCGCAACACTAAAAAGAAGGTCAAGGAAGCAGTCGAGCAAGTTAAAACTGAATATGACGCCTTGTTGAGGCTTGGAAATTCGCAGGCAACAATAAGAAGGGATTCTTCCCAATCAACGTTCCCAACTATCCCGTGACTATTTGGTATAGGGAATCCGTCCGGTTTGCGGTCCGGCTACCGTAGGTCAAGTAACAAAACGAGGGTTTTACCGGTTGCGGCCCGGTCCACCGTATTTTGTATTTTTATTTAAGTATGATATGCACATGCCTAATTAACCGTGCAGGGTGATAAGGATGCAAGGAGGAATTCACAATGTGATGCACAGGTTCTTACCTCTCGTCTTAGCACTCACAAGCATCTCAATCACATATGCAGTAATAAAATAAAACTATCTATCTATCTATCTATCTATCTATCCTCGGGGAGCGAAACTGTAATTAATGTATGAGTAATGTGTATTGTGCATGCATTATAAAGAGAAATTACAGGTAGCTGATGTTTCTTTCTACAACACATGAATGATTAAGATATTTCAACAATCAAATAGCCAATTGTTTTATGAACAGCATACATTACTCATGGTGGTAATTACAGTTTCGCTCCCCGGGGATAGATAGATAGATAGATAGATAAATAGATATTTTTATTTTATTACTGCATATGTGATTGAGATGCTTGTGAGTGCTAAGACGAGAGGTAAGAACCTGCGCATCACATTGTGAATTGATCCTTGCATCCTTATCACCCTGCATGGTTAATTAGGCATGTGCATATCATACTTAAATAAAAATACAAAATACGGTGGACCAGGCCGCAACCGGTAAAACCCTCATTTTGTTACTTGACCTACGGTAGCCGGACCGCAAACCTGATGGATTCCCCATACCAAACAGTCACGGGCTAGTTGGGAACGTTGACTGGGGAGAATCCCTTGCTGTTGTTGCCTGCGAATTTCCAGGCCTCAATAGTTCTAGCGCTAGAAGGAGGGCCGCCAGTGCATGGCTGGCCGTGGAAACTTATTTTCCCAAGATTACCTCACCAGTAAATGTTTGGAAGCTTTCAACCTAACCCAAGTACAGACAGGTTTTGGTTCTACCTTTGAAGCAAGAAAGCCTGGTTTCATCTTACTGTGTTTCTTACTCAGACTCCTAGTCATTCACCTTTGCTCATGGCTGGTATAAATGTGAATCATCCCAACCCATTGTTGTCTTGGAGAGCTAGGTCACCTTTGAACCTCACACCTCCCTTGCATAACCTACCTCAAGCCTTTGATAAGTTGCTACCCAAGTTTGACCCCGATGCAAAGACTGCTGTAGATGACCACTTGCAAAGTTTCTATTTAGTAGTAGAAGGGTTAAGGACTGGGGAGTACGAAGATGTTGTCTGTAGATTGTTCCCTCACACCCTTAAAGGAGCAGCAGCATCTTGGTATTTCAGTTTGCTTGCAAAATCCATTCCTGATTGGGACACTTTCGAAAGGACTTTCAGAAGTAAATACTCAGCCCAAAAGACACATGCCTCACTGATGAAAGGTCTTGGTTTGTTAAGAAAAGAGAAGAATGAGAAGGTACATAGTTTCACTCAAAGATTTTCAACATACCTAAAGAAATTTTCTAAAGCTGACAGACCCTCTAACAAGGTCTTAATTGAATATTTCACCTCTGCCCTAGGACCTGAACTAGCCATGTTTTCCAAAATGAAAGCCAAGCCTACGTTCATAGAGACTTATGAAGAAGCAGAAAGAGTAGAGGCTGAAAAGGAAAGTATAGAAGACTATCCTAAGCAACTGAGAGAAAAGACTATCGAGAGGAGAGCCTTATTGCTGTCTAAACCTCAAGCTGAACAATCACATGATTATCAGGGAATGCTGAAAATGATGCAGAATCTATCCAACAGAATAATAGATCTGGAGAAAGGGAGGGAAGCTTAGAAAACTTACAAACCCTACTACCAAAAAAGAGAGGATAGCAACCAATGGAAAATACCTCCACCAAATTTACCATCAATAAACATAACAAAAGTAGGGGGTGATAATTTATGCACTTTTCACCAACAACCTCATTCTGAAAAGAAGTGTCCTCAATGGTTAAACTCGATGAAATTGGTGATGAATAAGCTGCTGGAATATAAATTGACTAAGGACAGTGGTAAGGAAGAAGAGAAAAACCAGACCATAGAGAAACAAGATGATGATACCATGTTCTTATGGAATGGTGTCTCGCTTTTTAACACATAAGAGAATGCTCTTAAATCTGAATACACACCAACATCAACAAAAGGTATGGACCTAGCAATTAAAGACAATACAATAATTTCAAAGATTAAAAAATTGCAAGAGAATGTCAAGAGACAGGTCGATGTAAATATTAAAGATAAAACACCTAAAGTCACCACTATCAACCAGGAAACCGCGCCAATCAGTGAGCCTGTCGAACTTGTGGAAGAACAGGTAGGTGTTGATCAAGGAAACAATGAAGAAATTGAGGAACTTAAAGAGGATATACCCACTCAAAACCAACCAGGAGAAGAAGACATAGAACCAGGTTGGGAAGAAAAAGCTGAAACCCCGCCTTTTCTTTTGACCCTAGAAATGTTGAATCATAATGTGCATAATTGCTTGGTAGACTCTGGATCAGCGGTGAATGTTATGCCACTTGATGTTTGCAAAAATATTAATGGACAACCAAGTTCCACAACCTGGGAAGTAACGCAATTAGACAGCACAGGAGTCAAAGTAGTGGGAGAGATGAAAAATGTCCTCATTCGCTTTTCTGCAAACAACAAGATATGCCAATTTATTGACATTATGGTGGCTGACATACCGGGTGGATATGGGCTTATTCTCAACCGAGATTGGTCTGCTAGATTAAAAGGTTATTTTGCTTCAGACTAGTCTCATTTATGGTTGCCTCTTAAGGGTACCCCTAATCGGATTAAAATTTTGAGAGAGCCTTACATGAAGCATACCGTCACCAGGATGGGAGAGGGAAATGAATCTGTTAATTTTGTCTTGGGAAATTATCTAATCGAGCTTAAGCTAAGACATCATACAGAAAGAAAGGCCAGTTCTAAGATTAACTATCAGCCTGAGCTCCTTCAAATTCCTCAGGCTGATGAAGATGAATGTAGACTAGTAGATATGGTCTCAATTTCAAAAATGGTACACTTAGACCATGCATAGATTTTTGACCTTCACCACAGCCTAGCCCTTTAACTCATTTGATTGAATATTTTTAAGGGCAGGCACACATGTTCTTTTCTTTTCTTTTTTCCTTGTACATAAATAATGTTGTTTTTATTTAATGCTTTGATGCTATTTTCTTTTTGATTATTTGATTTGATGTTGTTTTCTTTTGATTTAAATGCTTTGTTACTAGTTTTTTCTATTTTTGAATAAAGAGGCAAACTTTTGGTTGCAATGGAAACATCAGGGTTCTTTATTAACTGAAATCTTGAGCAAAAGACTGTGCTTTGAAACATAGAATTTCTTCTAGTAGCAGTGTTCCTGACTAGCCATGCATTCATTGAAGTCTTACTTAACCCCTATAAATAAATCAGAAGTAAAAGAGGTCTGGAATACTATTTCGAGGCTCCATCCATTTCACATATTAAATGTCCAAGGGGGTGACAGCAAAAGACCCATGGAAAGGAAGCAGGGTAAATGGTATATCATATATAAATGATCCCATGCCATAATTTTAGAAAATCTAAAAGCTATCAAGAGTCAAAAATCCTTAAAGAAACAATACATATCAAAGTAAAGTATCAAAAACATGAATCTCAAATTGCCAAAAGTTCCTCTCCATCCGTGAGATGAAAAGCCAATTCTTCTCTCACACAAAAGGACACTATGGATAGAGGAGCCTGAATAAAATTCAGAAAGAAAGGCAGATGGAGGACTCACAAGAACTAAAGTTCAATAGCACAAAAGTGCAATTGGCATGGGAATGAGGAACAAATGGATAATGCTGTTTACTACATGTTACAATCCTGTGGTGTCCAAGCCTGAAGCTACCTAAGGACAAGGGTAAAATGAATCTCATTTATTTGCCCTCAAAAGAGTTATTTAGACTTGCAAATATTTCTGATGTTACCATTTCCTAGAGAATGGACTATTTATCAATGATGTAAATGCATGGGTTGGTCAGTTTAGGAATACAGACATCTAGAAGATTTCAAATTTTATTCAGACGGTCTTGCACTGGGAAGAAGTTAAGTCAGAAATCTGGGGTTCACCAGGTAGTCGCCAATTGTTGTAGCTGCAACAATTTCCCAAAATTCCAAAAATTTTGGGACCCTCCTTTTGCTTAGATTAGTTCGATTTTCTTCTTTGATTTGGTCTAATGATTTTTTGAGAAAGACTTTTCTTATGCTTGGATTGATCTACCACTTGTTTTGATTCTTCCTATAACGCTTGAAACAATCCACTGTTTGTTCGAACTTCATCACTGCTTTTAAATTCATTCTCAGCTTGTTTGAATCGGAAATGTATTTGCCTTTTCCCCCCCGCCGTTGAGGATAGATAATCAGTTTTTGCCTCATTAATTTTCTCCGACACGGTTGGATTAATCGGCTGGGTTTCAGTTTTCACATCGGAGCTTTTATTGATACCTCCTCCGCAGTTGCGGAGGATGAACTGCTAACTTCCCCGATCGTTGCTTTGGTTTTTCAACCCCACCGTGTTATTTTCATCGGTCCTGTAAGCCTTGGGCTTCCACCGTTGCGGCTGCGGAAAGATTTATTGCTCCGGTTGTCTAATCATTTTAAAGCCTCGACGTTGCGGAAGGTCACGTCCTTTACGTTTTCGTCGTTGCGGCTCCCGTTCCTCTTTCGCTCCGATGTTTTTAAGCTCTGACGCGCGTTATTGTGTGTCTCCCGGTTATCCCCATGGAAAGAAATACGCTGTCGACTTCCGATCCAAAACTCTCTGCCGTCCAATACTTTTCCCCGCTGTGCGTGTTGACCATATATATATATGGGGTTGGGTTCATTTGGATTATTTTATTTTCTATTATTCGATTTTGGACTGTTGCTCGCTGTCGCCCTCGTGCGTTGTCGGGCTCTCGAGATCATTCAGACCCCGCTGTTGGTATACCCGTGTCCAGGTGGTACAATTGTGGGAGCTTGACCGCGTTTCTTCCCATCGATTACGCAGCAGTGCCAGGTAGGCTTCTACTGCTTTAGCCCATTTCGTTTGAGCATTTGGTAGTTTTTCCCCACGGTTAGGTTTTTGGGTGCAGCCGTTTCCCTTGGCCTGTTAGTTATGCTCCTATATATTGTGGATTTTGTAGCATAGATTTCCATGGGGGGGCATTCCGACCCACAGCGTAGTATTTTTCCCGCGGCCTTTTGTCTGTGACCCTACGCATAGAGAATGAGGGGGTTTGGTGTAGACAGCTGTTACGCTGTTTGTACCAAACCGCCCTGTGTGATGATGTTGATTAGGAGTAGGTTTTCTGCTACCTCTCCCTATGGGGCTTGGGCCGTTTGTCCCGTTTTGGTGCTACCCGTATCCTTAAACCCCAGCTGTGTTGCCTACGGAGGGGGGTGTATCACTGCACATAGTTATTGACCATAGTTTGCACAGATGACGTTTCTTCCTAAAGACGCATTGAAAGCTTGCATAGTGCTTCTGTTGTTCCCATGCAGCGCGATGGTTATGGCACCCACAGCGAGTCCGAAATTTCTTTATTTTAATGTAGTTTTCATTTTCTCACAATAGTTATGTTAGTTAGGTCATTTCAGCTTATACACATGCATATATTTGCTTCATTAACTAATTGCTGTCATGGTACACATAAAAGGAGTAAAACGCTGCACATTGTTATGTAAATGTTTGCAACTTAACCGGGAATGGCTTAATATTTACAATGTTATATATGGCAGGAAGAATTCGAACTCACAATGTCAAAAAGGCAAAAGAAGAAGGCCCATGTGGTTGAGAAGGAGCCAGAAGTGGAAGTTGTCACCAAAATAGAATACATATACGAAGACACTAAGTGTATATCTAGTGTCGAACCTGAATACCAATGGGGGGATATTTACAAGCTGATCACGCGCAGAGAAGTTCTTGATATGGGCTTGGAAGAAGAATCCATATATGCCAACATAGAGATATCTTCACTGATGAAGATTGCCACCAGACCAGAGCTGTTCCCATGCTCTGAAGTAATTGGTTGGATTCTGCCCCGGGCAGATGTAACAACAATGATCCTGGAGAATGTTGAAAAACAGGGCTATGCTGCTTATAGCCCTGGATATGTAGCTCTGGCCTATCACCTGCCATAAGCACAAGTGTTTTTATCTGATGATTGGCTGAACAACGTTAGAATGGACCTTGTTGAAACTATGAAAAGAATGTTGTTGCCCGAAAAACATTTCAGAACCAGGCCAACGGGTGATTATGATACAGCAAGCTTAAGAACCCCATATAGATTCATAGCTTTAATGCTTAATAGGATTTTTGGAAGAGCTCATGGCAGGTTCTTCAAGTTAGAATGGATGCCAATCATTTTTTATGTTGCAACCCAGGGGACAATTTTCAACTGGTCCAGCATTGTATCTAACAGTCTCTCTGCCTACTTGGCCTCAGCCTTGGGTGGAGTATCCCAAAAGAGATCTGACTTCTACATGAGTTCCATACTTGTAGACTGTATATTGTGCACTCAGCCTTTCCCCGGCCTCAGGTGCATCTGGGACAGGGAGAGGATGCCTGTCTATTCTACTTATAGACCACTGTGGGCACACCAGTACCACAGTCATTATCGAAAAGTCTGTGAGCACTTCATCATGCCCTTATATACACTCATTTTCCTGAAGGAGTGTGATTGCATGTTAGAGGAGGCGCTGCAAGTAATTGAAGATTATGTAGATTACTATTTGACTGAAGATGGCCTTTACTTCAAGATGTTTGGAGGTTCAAGAGAACCCTCCCTGCTGCCCAAATACGTCACCGACTACATCATTCACAAGGAGGCAGTGAGGCAGGTCTTCTTGGATGGCATAGAGAGCTTCCTGTTTGAGCATAAGAAGGCTGCCTATCCTCCTTTGCCATTCAAGTTAGGAAGTTACAGGTTCACTAGGGTGAAGAAAGCTGATGAATTTGTAGAATAATTAGAAAAGTTTCATTTTGGTGAGATGCCATTCCATCGAAATGACTCCCATGGAAAAGTAGTTGAACATTGCAAAGAAAACAACGTTCATTTTGAGTACACCTACCATTGGGATAGGGAAGAATCTGTCTTCCGCAATGCATTGAATATGACAGCCTTGAGGAGGAGGTTCAAGAAGAATATCTCCACCAAAGGTGGGAAGGGAGAGGAATAAGCAAAAGCTGAGGAAGAAGCCAAGAGAAG
This sequence comes from Pseudotsuga menziesii, assembly GCA_001517045.1. NCBI lineage: Eukaryota > Viridiplantae > Streptophyta > Pinopsida > Pinales > Pinaceae > Pseudotsuga > Pseudotsuga menziesii. The sequence goes on along the minus strand of LPNX010351651.1, from coordinate 69,138 downwards.
AAATGAGGAAGCCCAAAGGCTGGCATAAGAAGCTGCAGGATGGCTACACACAGAAGAAGAAGAGAAAATAAAAGATGCACAAGAGGCAGCTAGAAAAGTTGAAGAAGATGCAAGGAAAGAAGAAGAAGAAAAGAAAAAGAAGCTTGATGAGGAGCTCCAAAAGCAAGAAGCAGAGACGCTAAAATTGACACAGACACAGACAGAACAGTCAGCCTCTGACACAGCTAGAGGACAGACCCAGGATGTGGAGAACCCATAGGTTCAGGACCCACAAGTACCTGTGGCCAGCACACCCATGGCCCCCACACTCAAGCTGGTCCCCTTTGTACAGAAGGTGGGTGAAGAAATCCCTGATTTCAACACTGTTTACTATGATAGGGAGATAAAGAGGATAGTAAATAGAACAGAGAGAAAGGTTGAAACAGGAGGTCTACCTGGTAAAATGATAACGGATACACCCGTTGTGTTGGGAACAGACCGAGACCCAAGATTCACCATTAGAGCCGGAGCAGCACTGATTCAAGCTTCAAAAGATAATGTGGATAGGATTATGACAGACTTAGAGCTATCCAAAAAGTCTTCTGCTCAATTGAAAGACACCTTGAGAAAAGAAAGAGAAGAAAGCAACAGGCTGAAAAGAAAGTATGAGGACATGAAAGAAGAGATGAGAGCCTCAAAGAATGAACTGCGGCTCCTCCAAGTAGAGAGACAAGTTAGGGAAACTACGCAGGAGTGCCTGGAGAAAGTGCAGAAAGAATATTAAGAGATAAAGATGGAGAAGGAACGGCTGCTGGGAAAGGTGGAAGAGCTAGAAGAGCAGCAAAAGATCATCTTGGAGGCTAGTGAGATGCACACCCAAGAACAGGAAAAGAAACATCAAGAGCAAATTTCTTCTCTAACAACTGCTCTAGAGGAAGCAAGGGAGCAGCAGGTTAACCTCCAACCGTTCAAAGAGAATGTCTTGGCCCAGAAGGCTAAGATGCTGCAGCTACAGACTGCTATAGAAGGAGAGAGGTGCAAGGTGCTGCAGGTAGATAGCCAATTGGAGGAAATCCTGGAGACCTCCTCTTATTTCGTTGATAGATCTTAGGACGTCCTTGAAGTCCTGACTGCTAGAATGGCAAGGCTAGAAAATAATGAAGAAACTCCAGCAGAGCTGCCATCAAAGAATCAAAAGGCCCTCAAGAGGGATTATGATTTGCTAGAATTTGCTATAAATACCGCAGAGGATTTCAAGAAAGCTGCTAAGAAGACGAAAGGAGCATGCACGGAGTTTTTTAGAAGGCTCCTTATCACCTACAACCGGTGCCAAATAGAGGCCGAGCAAAGGCTTGATGATTTCCCAGACCACAACGCATTTGTGGAGATGTTGCAGAAAAGATATCAGGAGGAGGAAGCGAAAGTACAGCATATCAAAGCCCTGGATGATCGGATCTTGAGAAGTGAAGTAGATCATTCAGCCATTAGTGTGCAGCTTTTGGAGGACTAGCTTCGATTAAGTGCAGCCAGAATTGAGGCTATAAAGAATCAAGCTGCGAAGTTTGAGATCAACATTCATTTTTTAGAACCTTGTGCATTTGAAGGCATTGCCTCTGAAGCCGTGGCATGGAAGAAATTTTTGGATGCCCAAGTGGGGCCCTCCTCATAAAAGATTGGTCACTTTTTGTAATTTGTAACGATTTTGTAAATCTTTGAGGAAAAGTAAAATGTTGGGAAGCAAAAAGTTGGGAAGCCCAAGGGTTACCTTTGGGCAGCCCAACAGTCTCGCCCTTTTTGTATAAATATAGAAGACTTAGAGGGAAAAGGGGCTTTTTCCTAGTTAGACATGAAAAACGATATTGTAAGAAGAACTACTTTTTTTTGCAATAAAGAGTAATTGTTTGCCTATTAGAGAAATATTGGTGGCACTTTCAAATGTTATGCTATGGATGGTGGAAAGATGAACTATTTTGTTTTTCCAGCTTTTGTCCATTAACCGTGAGATCATTCTAACTCTTAGAACCTATGTTCTTGTTTAAATGATTTCTGGTTTATTTTGTGAAATTACCACCATGAGTAATGTATGTTGTTCATAAAACAATTGGCTATATGATTGTTGAAATATCTTTAATCATTCATGTGTTGTAGAAAGAAACATCAGCTACCTGTAATTTCTCTTTATAATGCATGGACAATACACATTACTCATATATTAATTATAGTTTCGCTCCCCGGGGATAGATAGATAGATAGATAGTTAGTTTTATTTTATTACTGCATATGTGATTGAGATGCTTGTGAGTGCTAAGACGAGAGGTAAAAACCTGCGCATCACATTGTGAATTGCTCCTTGCATCCTTATCACCCTGCATGGTTAATTAGGCATGTGCATATCATACTTAAATAAAAATACAAAATACGGTGGACCGGGCCGCAACCGGTAAAACCCTCATTTTGTTACTTGACCTACGGTAGCCGGACCGCAAACCGGACGGATTCCCTATACCAAACAGTCATGGGCTATTTGGGAACGTTGATTGAGGAGAATCCCTTGCTATTGTTTCCTGCGAATTTCCAGGCCTCAACACGCCTTCAAGACCAAGCTGAATGAACCAGTAATTTACAGCTGAAATGGCTCGAGGGCGAGCCACAAGTTTGTGTTAGGGGCCTATTGGAAAGGGATTAAAGGTGAAAATCACACTTCATCCATCGACAAGAAGGACATTAACAGAGGGAAGAGTTGACAACGCAAAAGGAGAAACCGACAAGTCAAGAAGTTTTGATTAAATTAGTTAGGATATTGGTCAAGTGGAGCATTTTTATAATGAATTAGTAAGCCTATAATTAGAGTTAGAAGTAAATTCATTAGGAATCGAAGAATCATCAGCTGTTATAATCCATTCCTATCCTTGAATCTAGTTCAGAGGAACGAATGTATTTTTTGTTTTGAGGCTAATCGACCAAGAGATGTTCTAGCTTTCTGCGATGTGTTTTTGGAACTGATAATATGAATATTATGTTGGAGACATGATTATGTCTCTTGTTTGCATTTCTATATGACATGGTTAATGATGTGAAGTCTTTAATGATGCTACCTCTGTGTTTTCATGATTAAGTTTGAATGATGTCAAGCCTTGAGGGATCTATCGGTTTGTTATATGTTGATGTCTTTATGAATATGAATATGAATGATGATGATAATGTGTCTTTGTCGATCTAATTTAGAGTAAATGCGAATAAGTTGATTTGAGTAACATTATGAGTTAAACACGGGATTCTTGGTCAATGCTGCGATAGAATAGCCGATAGGGTGAAATTCCTCTTCCCTCTACGAAAACTTGGTTCCTACAACCCTCCCTCAGACATCTCAAGTGATACTGCACATGCTTCGTAGGTGTTACTAGATAGGGTAAAACCTGTCCGAGCCAATGTTTAGGGAGCTTACTTCAATGGGTGTCGACATATCTATGGAGTGAACCTCTGCCGACAAGATAGTGTCATTAGTATACATCTTTACAAAACCATTGGTAAGGGATACATTCCAATATTTGTGAAGTTATTTAGTAATGACAAGTTCTGCTTAGTGAATTCTGTGATGAATAGAGCAAGTTTGAGCTCTGAAACATTTTGTAAAATTTTGTTTAAAGATCCCCATCTTCTCATAATTAAGGGGGAGTTTTGGAAATATTAATTAATCGCAGATCCGTATCAGGTCTAGGCGGACTATGTCAGAGTCTGTAATAGTTTAGGTTCTGTCATACAGTATGATAGAATGAAGATTTCATGTCTTTTTTATATAAAGTAGTTGAATTAAATTTCTTAAGATAAGTTTCTAGATAGATAGTTATTATAGTCTTTAATGTAAGTTGGTAGCTTCCAAGAAAAGAAAATTTTAGCCTTTGTATATGTAGAAGAACAAAAATGAAAAATAGTGAGAACGGGGAGAAGAGAAGAGAGAAGCGTGTAAGTGTGTGTAGAAAGGAGAAGAAGAAGGAATGTTTTTTTTTGGAGAGTTCAAGAGCTCAAGATCTGTGTTTTTAGAAAGTATTGAGAGCTGAAGCTCTGTAAAAGGTGAAACATCCTTGTAAAATTCCAAGTTTGTATTTACGGCTATAGTTCTTTGTTATGTCGTGACAAGATATATAAATCCATAGTTTATTTATCCGCATATCTTCTCCATAGTTACTTGATTAAATGTTCTTACATTTACCGTTTAGTGAAAGACACATAGAATCCACAAATATTTAACCGCGAAGTGCTTAACACAAGTTTCACTTAATATTTGGTTATATGATATTGTGAGTTTGTCGCAATATAGTTGTGTCACAATTTATCCCAAGTTATGGTCGGTGAAAAGTGTTTCTCATATTATAAGTATTTACCCTAAGAAATATATATTTTATAAAATTCTACTAAGAGTGGTCCGCTCAAAGTGGGATTTGTTTGCAACCAAAAGTGTGTCGCGGTAAAAGCAGGTCGAAATTAAGTTGATGTTTGTCAAGGTAAATGTGTGTCAGGTGAAAAGTCCATAAAAAGTGTCTCGACCAAAAAGTGGAAATTTGAGTCATGTCGCAAAGTAGTCTGTCACAGAGTAGTCTGTCGCAGAATTTCCTGTAGCAGTAAATCCCCATCGTAGTAAAACCTGGTAACAGAAAATTTCGATCGCAAGTATTTCAATCAAAGTAAAAGGTGGGGTTTCCAAGGTAGTGTGTCATAACCCCAAAACCAAAAAGAAAAGGAAATCCGTACTGCGTGGTAACTCAAGTTAATTGTTGTAGCCATCCACACACAAGATCAACACAAATTGTAGTTTAATGTAAATTTAAATCTTTTCTGAGTTTCTAATTCCATGGGTAGACATTGATATGTTTACCTTGAACCTCCTAAGTAAGTCCAAACACATGCCTGCTGATCGATGTCCATCTCAGATAATGTGTATCCCTCGAGTGTCATGTGAAAGGTCATGGACACTACAGAGCAGGTAACAGAAGAGTCAATGGAGTGTTGTTTTGTGAGCTTTCTTATGTAATTTTGTAACTCAAAATGGAATACAGAAGTAGTTTAATTAGACTATCATTTCATTCGAATTGGGGCATACATTCTTGGGAGTCATCTGGAGAAGACAGTTAACTTGAGTTATTGCGCAACAAGAATTTTCTTTTCTTTTTACTTTTGACTTTTATGGTTGCAACACACTACCTTGGGAAACCCCACCTTTTAAATCGACGGAAATACGTGCGACTGAAATTTATTGCGACCGGTTTTTCTGCGACTAGGTTTTATTGAGATGAAGATTTACTACGACACAATTTTACTGCGATGGGTGTTTACTACGATAGAATACTCTACGACGGGACTTATCTCTCCACTTTTTGGTCAAGACACTTTTTACATACTTTTTCCCCAAAACAGTTTTACCTCGACAGACATCTACTTAACTTCGACCGACTTTTATAGTGACACACTTTTGATTGCGACCAAACCCCCACTTGAACTAGACCACTCTTAGTCAAAGTTTATAAAAAGTTAGTTCTTAGTCTAGAGACTTATAATATTCAAAACACTTTTCACCAACCGTAACTTAGGACAAATCGTGACACAACTATATTGTAACAGAATCACAATATCATATAACCAAAGTAGTAAGGACAACTTGTGTCGAGCACTCCACGGATAAAAAATCAAACTTTTATACGGTGAAATATTTGTGGATTCTTTGTGTATTTCACTAAACGATAAATGTAAAAAACATTCACTCAAGTAATTGTGGAGAATATGTGCAGCATAAATAAAACATGCATTCAACCATAAACTAAGGATTTATATATATTGTCATGACATAACAGAGAACTATAGCGGCACATACCAACTTAGAATTTTACAAGGATGTTTCACCTTTTATAGAGCTTCAACTCTCAACACTTTATAAAAAACACAGAGCTTGAGATATTGAAGTTTTGAACTCTCCATAAAGTTTTTCCTACTTCTTTTCTTCTCTCTACACACTTACATGTTTCTCTCTCTTTTTTCATCTTTGTTCTTCTACATATACAGAGACTAAAACTTCCTTCTCTTGGAAGCAACTGACTTGCATTAAAGAATGTAATTGCTATCTACCTAGAAACTTATCTTCAGAAATTTAATTCGACTACTTTATATATGAGAGGCATGAACTCTTCATTCTGTTAGATTATATGACAGAAGCTGAATTGTTTTAGTCTCTGACAGAGTCGGCTCAGACCTGATACAAATCTGTGATTAATTAATATTTCCAACACTCCCCCTTAATTATGAGAAAATGGGGATCTTTAAACAAAATTTTACAAAATGTTTCAGAGCTAAAACTTGCTCTGTTCATGACAAAATTCACTAAGAAGAACTTGTCATTTCTAAACAACCTCATAGATACTGGAATGTATCCCTTTCCAATGGCTTTGTAAATATGTCTGCAAGATCATCTTCAGACCTGCAAATTTCTAAACAATTTTATTTATTGTTCACCAATTATCTTATGAAATTATACCTTGCGTCGATGTGCTTGGTTCTCTTATGAAACACGTGATTCTTTGACAATGCAATGGCTGAAATGTTGTCGCAGAAAATGGTTGTTGGTTTTGCTGGTTCTGTGACAAATATTTTAAAAATATTTGTATCCAGACGGATTGACATGTAGTGTCTGTAGCTGCGACATACTCTACTTATGCTGAAGATAGAGTTACAATTGGTTGTTTCTTTGAAGCCCATAATACATCACCTGTACCAAAATGAAATGTGTACCCAGATGTGTTTTTCCTGTCATCTTTGTTGCATTGATTATCATTGTAAGTGTTATTAATGAGTTTAAAATTTCCTGAGGTTGAATACATTATGAAAACATCCTTTGTGTCACTTACATACCTCAGATGTCTAGTCTTGTTGCAGTTAAATACATAAGGCTTCCAACTAGCGTTTTAAACAGTGTTGGGGTTGTCTTACAATTAGTCATATTAAATATTTTTAAAACTGAGCTTGCATACTTCGACTTGCTCATTAACTTTGGTGTACAGTGTCGGTTCACTTTCACTTCTATGAAATCCATTTTGGGTGAGATAGGAATCAATCTAAGTGTACCAAGCTCTAGGAGCTTGCTTCAAAATGATAGAGTGCATTTTTCATCCTGTACACTTTGTGCTCTTGACCTATAACTTAATATCCTTGTGTTTGTTCCACATATACTTCCTCCTCTAGATAGCCATTCAAGAATGTCGATTTAAAATCCATTTGATAAACATGCCATTTTCTTTGTGCAACAATGGCCAAAACTGTTATGAATGTATCCATGCGTGCGACTGGTGCAAAAGTTTCTTTGAAGTCTATGCCAAGTTGCTGACTGAACCCTCTTGCGACCATTCTACCCTAGTGCTTTTGCACATTCCCATCAACATCTTGCTTGGTCTTGTAAATCCATTTGACACTAACTACATACTTATAATTCGGTACATCTACCAGCTCCCATGTTTGGTTCTTCTCAATGCATTCTATTTCTTCATCCATGGCTTGTGCCCATACTTCTTCTTCAACGGCTTCCTCAAATGTTAGCGGATCACCTATTTGAGAAAACAATGCAAAGAGAGAGAATGAATTTGGTGTACAAGATTCATATATTTCATGCAAACTTCTTGTCTTCACTGGATCTGTTGATGTCAACCTCGACAAACTGCTTGATGGAGTTTGTTGTCCTCTTGGTGTGCTTGTCAGTGTACCTTGAGCCACGACTTGTGTCGACGTTCCTTGTGATGAACCATGTCACAGTTTCATGGGAGTCAACAGTGCTGCGACATTTTAACTTACATGTGGTGTTTGAACCACTTCCTTCGCCATGTCATCATGCTCGACATTCGACACAATCTTGACATTCTTCTCAATGTTTCCATTCCATGATTAATTATTTACAAATTGAATATCACGACTGATGATTACTTTCCTTGCAACAGGATCATACAACTTGTATGCTTTTGTGTCTTCATAGTAGCCAACAAAAATACATTTCTATCCCTTGTTGTCTAGCTTCTTTCTCAGCTCATCTGGAACATGAGAATATGCGACACAACCAAAAATTTTTAAATGAGACACACTGTGATTCATACATGTCCATGCTTCTTGAGGAACTTTGTTCTTCATGCTCTTTGTCGGACACTGGTTCATAATATATACAATAGTTGCGACTGCTTCATCCCAATATGCATTTGGAAAATGCTTAGCTGCTATCATGTTGCATGCTATCTCCATAATGGTTATATTCTTTCTCTTTGTGACACAGTTATGCTGAGGTGTATACCACAGTGAATTTCTTGTGTATGCCATGGGTTTTGTGGAAATTTAGGAATTCATTTGAGATACATCCACTACCTCTGTCTGTCCTTAAGATTTGATCCTGTATCCACTTTGGTTCTCCATGAGTGCCTTGAACTGTCGAAAACAACTAAATGCACCAGATTTATGTTTTAGAAAATATACCCATGTTTTTCTTGTGAAGTCATCAATAAAAGTAAGAAAATAATTGCAGCCAACCATGGATGATGTCTACATTGGGCCACAAATATCATAGTGCACAATATCAAGTGGTGTACGTGCTCTGTATGACTTTCTGGCCGGAAAAATCTCTCTATGCTACTTGTGAAAAAGGAAGCCTTCACAAAATCTCTTTGGGTTGTTGTTTAATGGAAATCCTTTCACCATATTCTTCATGTGCAGTAGCTTTAGCCAACCAAAATTCAGATGTCCAAATCTGAAATGACACAGCCAGGACTCATCCTAAACTTTTGTTTGAAAGGCTGCTTGAATTTCAGGCTTGGCATTTTCTTTCTTGTCGCAATTCTTTTCTACTTCTTTGCTTTCTGCCTTAAATGCAACTCCTGTATTTTCCTTTACTTTCATGTCTGGAATTATCCTCAAAGTAAACAAGTGATTGCTTTCCATTGGCACTTTTTTTATCAGTTGGTTGGTTGGACATATGTCTTTAATCACACATTGATTGTCCTCCATGTAGACTATGTAACCTTTTTGTATCAGTTGTCCAATGCTCAACAAATTATGTTTCAGACCTTTGACATGATAAAAATCAGGCATAATTTTTTGCTTCCCCTGTTTGGTTAGAATACCAACAGTACCTTTTCCTAAAAAAATTACTTGGACATTGTTTCCAAGTGTGACATCAGTTTGAACTTATTTATATAGACTAGAAAACAAATTTAAATTACCAGTCATATGATTGCTACAGCCTGAATCTAAATACCAAATGTCGCATGGAATTTCTTGGACAATATTGCATTCAATTGGTGATGCACATGCCATTAATATTTCTCTTGACAAAGTGTTGGTGTTGCTCGTCTGGTTTTGTCTTTTCCTTTCTTGGAGATATTGCTTCTTCCTGCATTCATATGCATAATGACCAAATTTCTTGCAATAATAACATTGAATTTTTTACTTATCAAACTTGTGACCATTTGGCTAACTGGGGTTTTGATTTCTTCCTCTACCATCAACATTTGTGGGGCTATTGTTGCGTCTTTCTCTAGAAAAATTTCTTTCTCTACCTCTAAAATTGTTTCTCCCTTCCTCTTCCACAACTTATGGATGACTATGCCATGAATGCACCTTCTAATGATGTGTTTGATCTATTGATTATGTGTTCATCATTGATGAGTGAAGCTTGTAACTCATCAATGGTAAAATGCGACATGTATTTGTTTTCTTCCAAGGTCATGACCAAGGATTCAAATTTTGAGGGAAGACTTCTAAGAAATTTTTCAACAACCCTTCTGTCTTCTATATTTTCTCCATGATATTTCAGTTGATTTATCAAACCAGCAACTCTAGTATAGAATGAGTCTATTGACTCTTGTATCTTAGATATTCAAAGTCTCTTCTAAGAATCTGCAACTTGGAAGTCCTTACCTTGTCAAATCCTTGATAGACAGTTTCCAGTGTATCCCATGTTTGCTTAGTGGTATTTCCCTTTTTAAGACAAGGTTTCTTTCCTAAACTCGTTTTGACACCAGATCCTGGGTGTGATGTGGAGAAGACGGTTAACGTGAGTGTGACAGCGCAGCAAGAATTTTCTTTTCCTTTTACTTTTGAATTTTAGGGTTGTGACACACTACATTGGGAAACCCCACCTTTTACTTCGACAAAATACTTGCGGCCGAAATTTACTACGATCGGTTTTACTGTGACTGGTTTTTACTGCAACAGAGACTTGCTACGATGGGGATTTACTGCAACGGGGATTTACTGCGACAACCTACTCTGTGACAAGACTCAACTTTACACTTTTTGGTAAAGACACGTTTTATGTACTTTTAACTCGACACACTTTTACCTCAATAGACATCTACTTAACTTTGACCGGCTTTTACTACGACACACTTTTGGTCGCAACCAAACCCTCATTTCGACCAAACCACTCTTAGTCGAACTTTATAAAAATATATTTCTTAGTTTAAATACTTATAATAAGAAAACCACTTTTCATTTACCGTAACTTGAGATAAATCGCAACAAAACTATATTGCGACAGATTCACAATATGATATAACCAAAGTATTAAGGAGGACTTGTGTCGAGCACTTTGCGGATAAAAACTCAAACTTTTACACGATGAAACATTTACTTAAAGTAATTTTGGAGAAGATGTGTGGCATAAATAAAACATTCAACTATGGATTTATATTTATTGTCACGACATAACAAAGAACTATAGCCGCAACTACAAACTTAGAATATTACAAGGATGTTTCACCTTTTACAGAGCTTCGACTCTCAACACGTTCTAAAAACACAGAGCTTGAGCTCTTGAACTCTCCACAGAGTTTTTCCGCACACTTACATGCTTCACTCTTCTTCTCTTCTCCTCTTTTTTTTCATCGTTGTTATTCTACATATACATAGACTAAAAATTGCTTCTCTTGGAAGTCACCAACTTATATTAAAAACTGTAATTACTATCTACCTAGAAACTTATCTTCAGAAATTTAATTCGACTACTTTATATATGAGAGGCGTGAACTCTTCATTTACTCAGACCGTTTGGCAGAAGCTGAACTGTTACAAACTCTAGCAGAGTCGACTTATACTTGATACAAACTTGTGATTAATTAATATTTCCAACATACATGATCTCTCGACGGAGAGAATTGCGAGATAATAGGTAGCTTCAAATCATTGCAGAATCTTGTATCTATATACCTAAAATGTATCTATGGGTAACCATTCTTATAATCAAGATTTTGCTTATTGTTTGCAATGTATATTTCATTATCTAAAGTTTTGTTTAATGTTTACAATGTATATTTCATTGGTTAAAAGCCTTTTTTTCTAGTAACTACGGTGTTAGGAGCTAACTCGTCCAATCCAATTTCCCAACCCAATTGTTTGTCCATCCCTCGTTTATGAACAAGGTGCATATGGTAGTTATGACTATAGACATTTAGATATTATCTCAGATTTTGGAATTGCTTGAGCGAGTCAATAAGATTAACCCAAGTGTACAACAGGGATTCATTTCATGGTCGTCATATCTTGTTATGCTTAAATGCATCTTGGTTAAGATTTAAATAAGCTTCAGTTAAAGGGTGGTTAAAGAAACTGATAACAACTTGTTTTTTCATATCAGTTTTTGTTATTATTATTATTTATTAAATAGTATTTGTTTTGTGCTTATATTAAATCTAACAATATGGTATGAATAATTGATATAAAATTATATAATTTAGTCTTTGTTTAATAGCCATCTATCTTCATGAAACTAAGTGGTTGGTTCTGCCTATCGACATTCACCGTTTAGGATCTCCAAAAAAAAAGTGTTGCATTACATGTGGCATTAATGGTATTCTGCATTACATGTGGTCTGACATTAACCTATAGAAAGGATTGTAGGTTCCACTTTTGTTTGTTTCCTAAATTAATCATTTAATGTACTTCAAATACATAATGCTGATACATGTTACTTTTAACATTCCCATCATTCCAAACACCAATCTCATTCCTTCCCTTTTGACTCTTCCTTTGTTTTTTTTAAATCTTCATTCCCTAGTTTCTTCAAACTTTAATTCTTAAATTCTAATGGCATTTCTAGTGTCCCTTTTTATCCTTTATTTTATATATATATTCTATTTTAAACATTTTTTATTTATCATTAACTTTTATCTTTAATAATGATTAATTTCAATTATTTTCTTAATTATTACTATTTTATATATAACTCAACGACCGACTAGAAACAAGAGGAGTATTCACTATTGCTTATACATTTTAAAGCATAATTTTTGTTATAATTTTGTTTACATCATCTAAAGCAATTTAAATAAATATATACATTTTAAAGCATTAATTTTTGGTATAATTTGTTTTGTGTGTTAATTCAGGAACTAATTTATTGAAATAAAAAAGTGATACAGAAAAAAACAGTCTGTCCAAGAAGGGAATTCAAACCATTGTTGTCTGAAAAATCCTCCCTTTGAGAGGGAAAATAGATACTAGAAAGATAAAACTTAAATAGTTTACAAAAATACTTTTAAGAGAGCATAGAGATGATAAACATGGGTATCCAGATTCCCAAAATCTTTGTAAAAAAGGAGAAAGCCCGAAACATAAAAACTTGGCCTAAAATTTTGTGTAGGGATCCTTTACAATGGGTGTCCCAAAGCCAGAGCTCAGCGGCGTGCCGGGAGGATCATCCTTGTTTCCCTGGTCGCCATTCTCACTGCCGGAGTCGTCTTCACCACTAGAGTCGTCGCTGCTGCTGGAAGCATCTTCGTTGTTGGAGGGGGTGCGCTAACAAGAAGATGCTCAAACTTCCGAAAGGCTACCACGGTGTTAGTTTTTCCAGTTGTGGTGTTGGCCATTCTTCGTTGCGGTGGAGGTGGCGGAGACTCAATATCCATGGTGCAACAGGTGGGGCAGTGTGAGGGATAGCAGCTGGGAAGGGCGAGGGGGGCTGGGTGATGGAGGGAACAGGAAGGACAGAGGGAGTGAGAATGACAGAGGCAATAGGAATGGCGTCGGGGACTGGAGGCGTAAGTTGAAGGGTGGTGGAATAAAGGAGGAGGAAAACCATCAAGTTTTTCACCACCCAGTAATTCCTCCTGTGCTCAGTAGTCCGGTTAGCAGCAAAGAGAGAACCGATTAACTCGTCTTCCTAGTCATCAAACATGAGACAGAGGGGGCAGGGATCTCCAGGTCGTAACCCTCTAAATTGGCTTGTGCATTGAAGTTAATGGCTTGCTGGCTAGGGGAGCCTCGACATGCATGACCCTGCCCGGGTGTATCCCTCTACCTACGCGACATAGTGCAAACTGTGGGCGAAGAGGCAAGAAGCTGAGTGTTTGAAGAAGACAACACCAGGGGCATTGCAGAGGGTCGAGGAACAGAGTGGCTGAAGAGAGCGGACGTGAATAGGAGGCTGCAGGTCGAGTCGAGAATGAATGTCAGACTACCTATATCAATAACGCGGTAGCACGGTTCTAGATGCGCATTGATGTTGGCCATCATTGCGTTGACGTGGGCGTACCACCAGGCGACGGAAGGGAGGATGCGTACCTTGAAGGAGTTATGATGCGCAACCATCGAGGAGGTTGACAACCAACGCATTGAAGGTCAGGTGGTGACGTCAGGGTGGTGACAACGAAGCACAATCATGTGCCCCGTCAGTCAAGCTCTGAGGTCTGATTGGCCTAATGTCACCTGCATCCGGGTTGGTATAATTTTGTTTACATCATATAAAGCAATTTGTTGTTTAATTTTCAAAGGATTTAAACTAATCGAAACATTTAGGAAGGTATTTATTTTATATAAATACTAGTAAGATCATTTTTCCATTTTTTTAAGTGACCGTGAGAACGTCGCCACACCATTTAACAAGCTTTGGATATCAAACTCACGAGCCGGTCTTAGCCTAAATGTTGAACATGACATAATGAACAAGGTATAGGCATCACTAGTCGTACATGAATTTTCTGAGGTGCAGCCTGCATATACCACACATCCCCGCAGAAATCGAAACAAAACTTATGTTTTTGTGTCCTCGTCAAACCGACTGCTGACTCGTAACCTAAGCCCCAAATCATTTTTCCATTCTTTATATATAGAATAAGGGAGTGAACTCAACTCTAACCTATTATAAAACCTATACGGATCCTTTGACTTATCTAACCAGGCTTTTCGCCATAAGTGCACTTTGGACAATTCCAGCTATTCACAAATAATAATATACAAATATTAAAAAATTAAGGCGAACCGATATTTTCATGTAACTACCTTGGAAAACGCTTACCGCCATTCAAAACAGAGTCTTTTGCAATACAATCATTACTTGTCTACGCTTGCGGGTTCCATGTAGCTCGGTTCACGCCCTCTTCAAACCGCTGCCATCCTTGACCTCATTCTTCCAATATAAGTCGGCAAAAAGAAAAACACGAGACGCCACATTTCCGTGTGCAGCAGCGCCGCTGATGGAACTGTTGTTGCGCTGCAGGCAACAGCTTACCCATCCAAAGTTCAATGATTAGCATAGAATGTCCTGTGACTAGTTTTAGTGGAAACCACGTATAGCATTGCTGGGAACGGCCAGTTTTTCTATCAAGTTTCTACAGGTTGTTTGATTTGGCCTGGACAATACTAATATTTACGTTATGTGCTAACTTCATGATTCAGAATGTAGTAGAAAAAATTAAATTCAACGCTTTAGCTTTTGCACTTCGCATTCTTTACATGAATTTTAAAGTAAAATATACCGTAGGCCAACGATACTTTAGTCTTAACGAAAAAAAAGTTAAATCTAATCTAAAAGTTAAGAAGATTGCGACGATTTACATTGCAATTATCGATTTTTTTTCTCGGCAGGATTTTAGAAATTTAGAATTCGGAGGTAATGGGTAAATTAAAAGATCGAAAGTTAGCTGTAGTTAACTATGGCATAGGCCTTAGGCTTTATCAGAGTATCAGACAAGTGGCTAACAGAATTGTTTGCCACTTGCCTTGGTTTTGGACTTTTCATTGAACGGTGCTGTCACGTATTGATCAGATGAAACAATGGAATTTTGTTTCTTGCTGGAAATTAAACGAACCTCGCCATATTTAGACAAATTCTCTGCTTCCTATCTGGTCTACATGATTTGAAGCAGTGATTATTTGTGCAGTCCTATATAAATCCATCATCAACGTTCTTTGTCTATTTGCATGGTATTCTTCATAATTTGCAGAGCGAAAAACGTGCATCTCTGCGTCAGAAAGTTTTCTGAAGACAGCTTCACAGCTTAATGGAGAAATCTTTAAAGAATTTCGAAATTTCCGAGGCCAGAGAGTAGATAAATCTTCCAAGGGTATGCAGTTCAAAAGTTCAGAGGATTACTCATTTAAAAGATCAAATTAAGGGCCACGAGATCATTCACTTTAAGGACGAGAGTTCTGAGCGATTCAGAGCTTCTGACTATTTGTAGATCAGAGATTACTGTCCAGTTTAGTTGCTCAGCTGTCGAGATCGAAAGTTGACGGGTCAATTTAAAGTTTCTCAAAGCTGTGAGATAATTGTGTTAAAATGTGTCACATATCTTCGCGGCCGTTCACAGACGGTCCAATCTGCGCCAAAACAGGGAAGCGATGGTTCAACATGAAAGTATTCTGCATGAGATTAAATGCTTCTGGATTCAGTAAAGGCGTGCAGATTCCCGAATCTTTAACCCTCCATTTCTTGCCTCGCAGCATTCCGGCGGTTCTCGAGATCAACGGGCGCCGATTCCATCCTTCTTCAAACGCATTTCTCACGCTCCAACGGAATCGAGTCGAAGAAAATTCCGAAG
This sequence comes from Pseudotsuga menziesii, assembly GCA_001517045.1. Lineage (NCBI taxonomy): Eukaryota > Viridiplantae > Streptophyta > Pinopsida > Pinales > Pinaceae > Pseudotsuga > Pseudotsuga menziesii. The sequence goes on along the minus strand of LPNX010351651.1, from coordinate 53,323 downwards.
GTGAAATCACATTCGTCAGCACCGACACCATTCGCACGAATGACAATCTCTGTTTTGAAGTCTACCTGGGGGATGAGCCTCTGCTCTTTGGAGCGCTGGAGAAAAAGCAGGAAATATGCGAAGATCTCACGCCGGAATGGACCATGGAGTGCAGCAGCCGGCTGCATTGTTCGTCGAAACGGTTCTTCGACAGCAGTTCCATTCCGACTGTGGACATATATCTCGCCGGTAAAGTCTCCGGTTTCCCGACAATCCTAGCTCAGACTCTGCGACTCTGTCCTGGAAGGAAACGCCTTCGCCTGGGTACTTTGGATGTTATTCCAGAGGGAAATGAAACTGCTGAAAGCTGCTCGGATTTAAGTGATACGGAGCTGGAATCTGATTATCCTGATTACAGTTTCTCTGAATCTAACAGTGGCTGTGACTCTGATTTTGATTGGGAATCCAGGATAGAAGAACAGGAGCAGCAAGAGGAATCGTGGATCGAGTCAGGGTTAAGCTTTGGCATTGGAATTGGTCTTGGGATGTGTCTGGGGGTGGGACTACTAGTGAGCACATACCAAGGAACTTCCAGGTCTCTCAGGAAACGAATTCTATGATAATGTATATAGCTAAATTTTGTACTGCCTGTAGGATAGCGTTATTAGCGAAGCTGGACGCCAAAAATTGGCCATTGTGAATTTGAGCATTGCCATATGAGTTCCTGATATTGTTTGTAATATTGGGATGAGTTTATCAATCCTTTTAATCCAACTCTACCTATATCTTAAAACTAACCCTTTTACGGTGATCATCCTTTATATCTTTTGACCTTGGTATCCATAAATAATCTATAATCTGTTTGGTTTTCTTGGAAATCTTCAAAATATTAGTCCATTCCTGTGACAGGATGTGGAACAGTGGCAAACCTCATCTGCTGGATTGAAGACGCTAGTAACTGTTGATATTCGTCACAGAGATCTTGGAGTCTCCAATTTCTGTTGCTCCTATAATGAAAAAAAAAATCTATCGTTTGGCACTCAAAATCACTTGGCTCCCTAAAACCTCCTGCTACCATTTTCCATTTTGTTCTTTTTATTTACCTCCCATTCACATTTTCACTGGTCCAGTCCCAACCAAAAATTAAAGAGCACTGTTGCAATTGTATCTTTATGAACATCAATATGGAAAGCGCAATCTCTAAATCTCTGATAAGTTGGCCTGGTTAGAAGTCCTTTTCTTAGGTAATCAAGACAATAAAGTAAGAAGGGGTGGCGGATGGTCTTTTACCAAAAACAAATTCCCTCAGGAGTAAGATGAATTTTCGTTAACCCTTAAACATACACAACACATTTTATCTACTGCGTGCTTTTTCGATGGCCGGAGCTTTTCGTGCTGAATTGCATGCCTGAAAAAGGGTCGGCTTATGCCATGAATTTTAATACAGATAGCCCAATGAGAGTCATTCAGGGTTGGAATTTGATCATGAGGCATTTTTACCTATCAAAATACTGTTAAAAATCCTAACAACCCGTCTCAAATAATGGCGAATTATTTTTTACTGTCAATTATTTTTTCAAACAGTCTTTAATTTTTAGTAGGCTGCTTAAGATATGTATATGCCTGGATAAGTGCCCTGTAGTAGGTGGCTGTTATTATATATTTAATAAAGGAAATTGAAACATTCTCACTTTATTGAATCTAAACATTCTCACTTTATTGAATCTTTTCCATTTGTTTTTCCATTTGATTGAAGAGTATGTGCCTGAGTTTTCCTATTACATTCCTGCCGCAGCAGGTATATAGTAATCGGTTGCTAGTCAACCGAAGCTTTGACCTTGTATTAGTTGCTGCCACCAAAAAATTAAAATCTGTTTTCAAAAGTTAAACTTTAGAGTTTGCAAAAAAATATTTTAAATTTTAATAAAAATATTTGTATTTGCTATTTTGTTAAATTCTAATTGGCCAATCAGAAATGATGTCATTCTTGGAGTTTGGTATCTGGTTTTCACTTGACACATGGCAATGATGACATCAGCATTATTTATTTATTTATTTTTCTCGTTCCTCCAGTACATCACGACATTTGGTGTATCATATGTAAGGTGCATAATGAAAACAAAATTGTAGATAATGAAGATATTCGTGTCGCATATTTCCACACAAATCATATCACGCAGATATCTCAATGCATTAGTTTGTTTAGACCAGATCGCACCAGGCAGATGGGTTGATCGTAGGCTTATGAAATTGTAGATCAAAGGATTTGATAGATCGTTGACTGATGGAAATTGCTGCAAGGTTTGATGTAGATCCTCTCAGTGATCGCATGGCAGGTTAGATCGCATAGATCGCTGGTTCAGATGGAGATCACGGGATCCACAGACGTATATCACTGTAATTCTGTTTGGCAGATGATGCTGGTGGCTGGGCGCTAAAGAAAACGAGATCGCTGAAACAAATTGATTGGCAATTCGCTCATGAAGATAGGAAATTCACTTATAGGTGAATTTGGTAGAACTGCTATCAGATCACTCTTGTAGATAGATCTGGTATCATTGTTTTGTGGCTATAATATAGAGTCAGAGAGTCAGAGAGCGGATCTGATATCGTTGTTTTGCAAACGGTCTTGAAGATATTGCACGTGTTTATGAGAGGATGAGGATCCGATGAACACTTTAAAACGAGTTGAGATTGATGCAGGATTCAACAAAAACAAGAATGAGTGAAAGGATGGCGAGAATTTCATAGAAGCTTTATAAAGAAACGACCAAATCGGGCAAGAACACTTTAAAACGAGTTGAGATTGATGCAGGATTCAACAAAAACAAACACTCCATAGCCTGCGCAAAAATGGCCGTAATGTTGGAACAAATTTCAGGAATTTAACGCAACTTTACCGCGAATCTCCAAGGATTGAGTATACTGTTCAAATAAACCATTGTTAAAAATATTTCATTTTACATATCATAAAAAAATATCATTTAACTCTAACCTAATTTATGGATTCTTCACTCGGTAGCTGTGTCAATCATTCAATAACTTCGAGGTTATTTCTAGTTTAACAAACCTTAAATTGATAAAAATTAATGCATTAATCCATCAAAGTAACTCCAAAGAATTAAGGATTACATATAACGGCTCCTTGTTTCACAGAATTAAGGCTTACATAGCATGACTTTTTCAGCTTCATTTTAGCTATAATCAATCCCTGCACTGCAAGGGTGAGGTGAAAGATCAATATGATCTTTGACTTCATTGTTATTACGATGGTCTAACTTCCAGCAAGAGAACACTAAAATAAGCATCACAGCACCCACTCCACTGAATAGATATAGTGGAACTTGCCAGTGCAGTGCGGAATAATGACTAGTGTTGCTATTCTCGCTGCAGTTATTCATTGAATATGTCTTCGATTATTCGATTATTCAATTGATCTGAATGTAGCTATGAGGATAGCCCTGCCTTTCCACCAGTGTTTTACAGGTGGAGAAGAGGGAAAGATACAGGTGGTGTGAGAAAAGAAATGAGAGAATTACACGGAACCTTTGTGCATTATCCTTTGAAGTTGAAGTGGATAGATGGCTATCTCTGCTTTCGAAAGAATCTTTGCATATATTCTGGTGTTTTTTCTATTTTGTCGTTTTCACACACAACCATAGAACGGCAGAAGGGAGAGCGTTTTGAAAGAACAAAACAGCTTCAATGGCGATCAAAGTTTTAAGATATTGTCCCAATTTTTGAAAACGAAAACTGTAGATGATAGGTTACCTTTGGGTTTGGTCGGTTTGGCAGGAATGAGTTTAAGTTTCAAAGGTCATCCTGGTGGTGTCAGAGGACAAATGCTTGCTAGAGGAGAGACAATTGAGTGTTGGGATAAACGCTCTCTAGAGAACAATTACGAGCATTGGAATTAAGCTTTTCAGGTATGAGATCAAAAGCTAAACGCTCTGTAATTTCTATAGCCTTTCTAATTTTTTCCCTCTTGATTATGTTTTATGATTTCTTTGAATAAAATATAAACCTTTCCTTTAAATGGTAGAGAGCTAGTATGTTTTCCTTGTGTTTCACTCACTGAGTTATCAAAATAGTTCAAGAATATTTGCTGGCTAGAAAGTGTAACTTTTCCAAGAATTTTTATCTATGTATATTATCTTCTCATTATTGTCTAAGTACGCATATATTTGTTGGTATTAGAGCCTGCAACTATTTTTTTTGGTGTTTTGCAAATCCAACTCCATCAACATTTCTCCTACCCGAGTCTTTGGATTGTTGTCCAATTGTGTACAACAATTGTTGAGACTTTTCTGTTAGATTTTCTTTTTCCTTAAAGTTAGAGAGCTAAATGAGATTAGATATTTGGATGGGCAAAACTCTTGATCTTTGGAATTGAACATTAAAGATGGCTTGCAGTACTGGCAAGCAACGAGTTGACCATTTCCTCTTATTCTTGTTAAAAAATTCAATGGCCACGCTCCAACAATCCCGCAAATCCACCTTTGTTTTTCACATAGAAGAAGATTACGGCTGCTCGTAACTATTTTCATGCATGCATCCAACGTCACAGAGATGAATGCCCTACCTTTTTCGAGCTCTTTGGTTGGAAAATATGAATATCATCCAGTCTTGTGAGGGGGTGAAAAGCTTTGAACAATATAGTTTGCTCATACAGATGGTTTTAGTATTTTAGAAGGACTTATATATGCTACTGCCGATTCCCAGTGAAGCGACTCTCAATCTTTGGGTGTGTAGGATTGTTTTCCCTTCCAGCATTCTGAGCTTCATGGGTTCCATCCAAAGACAATGGATCCCCTTGCTCTGCTCTGGACCTCTTCTCATCTCGGCTATTGAATGGCCGGATGTGACAGCCTCGATGGAGGATCTTTCCCGGGAAGAAGCAGCCCCAACTTCACCTGAATGCTTGGCAGCGCACAATCACCCGTATTATAATCGGCTTAATCCAGGTCGTGGTTGGACAAATAGAGGCATATGTCGTGCCATTATTCGAGGTAAGCGCAATGTTAGGCTCATTACAAATGTCGAAATCGAGATAGCATAGCTGAACTTATTCTTCATTTGTTTGAGCGAAGCCTAGCCGTGAGAAACTGAAATGGGTTGGAGGGGTAGGTTCTTTTCCAAGTCATCGAGGGCCTTTGTAATAATAACCAGAAAAATGCAGTTCATAGTAGCTTGTCCCAGTTGGGTCAACTTAGTCCTTATTTCTCCGCCTCGCTCAACCTGCTCCTTGAAATAGTCTCAGTAAGTGAACTGGTCCCCACCTTGTTTACTATATGCTCCTCTCCCATGCTATGCAACCTCCTTGGATGCATACTTTGTCACGTGTCAAAGTAAAGCAAGGTCTAAATTTTGATCATGTTCATTGTTGTGTATATTATATATATATATATATGTATTTGTTAATTTAACTTTGAATATATCTAAAAATTGAAAATTGAGAAAAGTATCTAACATTCAGAAATGCCACTTACACCGTCCTATGTGGAGGTCGATCCCGAATTCCACGAGTCCATGAAAGAAATTTTGGGGATGCCACTTGTCATAGTCAAATTATAGGGTTAAAATAATATTAGTTTTGAGAAAACATATAGATTACGTACGAAATAGTGATAGCAAGTTTCTAACCAACCTCATTTCTTTTTGAAATATCTATTAAGAATATCTACAAAATTTGAGCCAAACCTCGTCACTTTTTTTTAACAATATGCCAATGAAATTAAAACCTTGTTAAATGGTTCATTTCGAAAAAATTACATTTAAAAATAATAATTCCTATGGGAGCAGGTTACCTAATTTTGGACATGAAAAGGCAACATCAGAACGATCGCATTTAGTTAATTTTTAAAAGGTTTCTAGATACAAAATGTTACTTTGCTTTTTACAAATTATTTTATTTTACTTATTACACAAAGCAAATTTTGCATACCACTGTTTTTAACCCAAGCATTGTTTTTCGAAACTTCGAGCAGATGTAGAAACCACAACAACAATCAATAATGTGCTTTCATATGAAATTCTAAAGATTTCCTCATTAACGTTATATCAAGAAAAAGCAGCTCACTAGTTCAAACCTGGAATATCATATCAAGATTTCTGTGTCCCGAATAAGTTTGTGCTTCTTTAGAAGCAAATTCAAAAATGTATGGCCATTGACTATGTTCTGCTAAATTTGCAATGGATTTTCCAAAATATATGTGGAAATTTAATAAATTGGTCTAAATTTAGACATGTAAACATTTACAGTGAGTTAAATTTTTGTACCCTCAAGACTTCTAAAGATTGTAGGTCTATGAAATGAATTTAAATAAATTTGCATATTAATTGCATTCACTAAAGAAATTAATAAATTGATTCCAATATAAATTAGCAGACAATACAAAATCTCAAAAAAATTATAATTGATCTGAACATTCCGAAAAAATTGTAATTGATCTGAACATTTATTCTTTGGAAGAAACTGTAATGTTAATAAGACAATGTTTATATTTTAAATTGTTAATGAAATTTAGATCGAGCATATTATACCCGTGAAAAGAAAGCTAACGCACTCTTAAATTCTCTGCCTTCGCAAGGAAAAGTTGTCCTGCACTAAGGCAATGTATCGCTCTCTAGTTCCACCAACGTTAACGTTTGTGCAAAGAAAACTCCTTTTTCTGTTGGTTTCTTCTCCTCCTGCTACACCACTCAAAATTTCAGTTACAACTATAGGAATAGTTCAAATACCACCTCTTCGAAATACATATTTCTAATATTTCAATCACACTTACATATATTACTTTCAATGTGAGTCTGTCCATTTGATAATCACTTCATACTTCACGACAATGATACGTGGACAACTCTTAAAACATGTTCTGCATGTTGTCCATTTGACAACCACTACATATTTCTCCACAATGAAATGTGGAAAGCTCTTAAAACATGTGTTGCATGGTGTTGGACACGCATGCATATAGTCTTTTTTTTTGGTTTAATAGTATAGTCTTTTCTTTAAAAATAAAATAGTTAAAAGACTCTACTTTCTAGGTCACTTTCGGGTATCTTAAAGGACTTCTTTTATAGAATAAGTTAAATAAAAAAAGGTATTAATTAGGCCTTATTTCAAATGAGCTATTAAGCTTAACAAATGCATATTAATTAGCATTAAAAGCAATTTACAATATTCTCAACTATTTTTCAAATTATACATTTATATAAGGTTTCATCAAATTTTAAACTAACAAGCTCTCATCAGTTTTATGGCCAAATCACAATGTTAAATTCTAAACAAACTTTATAATTTAAGATTATTGCATAATTTTGAACTTAGATTTATCAAAGCATCGAGAGGGTTCTTATTTTTTTGCTTGAGGCCTAATGTTTTTAATAATAATAAACTATAAGATATTTGATACCGTTTGTACTACTTGATATTGATATATATTTATGTTTAATATATAATTATTATTTTTTTGTTTTTTTAATATCAATAAAAAATTATTTGTATGTTATTCCAAATAGTAATAGTTGAAATATTTAAATGAGCATAGATTTATCTTGCATCCAAGAGAATTTCAAGTTTTTGGGATCTAATTTTTTTCTAATATTATTTTTACACATTAAGGAAAAATTTACATTTCAAGATATTTGATCAATGTTTGATATATCTAAGTTTAAGATGAATCAAATGGAAAATTTATATATATATTTTTAAGGTGACATCATTTACATTTTTTTAATGAGAATGGTATGTTAGAGAACAAGTGTTACAACATCTTTCCCATAATACCATCCTAGATCCATCTTGAATCCTTATCTATTTATAATTTAGGGTTTAGATGGTTCAACACGTTATTCTTTTTCTTGTTAACTGACATTGCCATGTTAGGGTTATCCATGCTACAGCATCTCCCCAAAATGAGTTATAGAGCATCTAACTTCTCTCCTTGCAATGATAATTATATTTATTAATTTTTTTTCAATTATTTTATAATAATAATTAATATTAATAATTAATTTTTTTCTTATATAACTATTTAAATTAATACCATAGACAAAGAGGAGGAAGGTAGTAAAACAATGAGTAAAATATTCTAGAATATATTTAAAACACATAATAAGTAATTAGTGTTAGGTTTTGCACATATAACAATGATTTACTTCTACGTGAAATCCATATTAATTAATTATTTATGTCCGCCTTTTGATGTCCGCCTGGTAAGCAGCTGCAGTTTCAATTGCTATTCTAATAGCAAGTCCATTACCGTCTTCATGCAAGGTTATGGCTTTCACTTTGCTTAAACGCCTCCGCGCACAACGTCCCATACATCACTCGGCCATGGTGGACTTTACCGACCTTCTACTCTTGTGACAGGCGCCGGGAAATTAAGAACTTCTGTAAATATAGAAATTCTTGTGGTAGGTGCCCAGAAATATAGAACTTCTTGTCACAGACCCCGGGAAAAATAGAAAAGTCTCGAACCACCGTTAACTAAACAGATCCCTTGAGTCGAGTGGTTTGCTGGAATTTGAAACAGAAAGAGGTTTTGTGATAAACATTGAATGAACTTGAAATTGGTGTGTGAGTACAGCAACTTAAAGAATGTTGCCACTTTGAATTTGAAAGATCTTTCTCTCAACATAATTTTGGCCACATCGGAAAGGTGAGAGCGTTACATCAACCGACATAAACCAGGGGATTGGCATCGACGCAAATTGACACGAGTTAATTTACGCAGAAGATACATACTTACGTGTTATTCATTACTAAAATACCTGTCAAAGCTAAGCTGAAAATGAGTCAAATCATGCATATTAACTAAACGCTTACTATTGCTGAAATGAACTTAATCTGATTAGATTTTGTAAAGGAAAGCAATCATGAACTGCAAAAACACTAATGGTTTTTGGCCCTCCATTCCAAAGTGAATGGTTTTAAGCAATTTTAGACTGTTAATATTAAGTTGATTTTGATAACACATTGCTATTATAGTTACTAGCATCAACCATTTTCATTGCATTGGGTGTTTGATTCATATCTTTTGCCTATCGTCTAGAAAAATTTATCAACGTTAATCCGACCTTAAAGCAGTTTTCTGATCGAAACATACATGTTCCAGCACACAACATCGTGAGGTGTCACCATCGGGACTCGACACAGCACATCCAATAATCACCAAGTGCATCCAGCAATATGCTTGGCTATCTGGAGGTCTAGTTACATTGCAAGTCTATCACAAAGTCTCACAGGCCAACGAATTTCACAACGATTTAACGAATCCACAGATTAGAAAAAAAAACTAAGCTAACTTAGCTTATTATTACTTTTTCCAAACTTTTCTTAAGCGGCAGGTACTAAGCGACTTCATTGCTTATTCAACTTGTTTTATTCTTATATTAGCCTAGGGTTGTCCCAATAAAGGGTCATGTATTTTCTTTCAATACTTTTTTGTGGGCTTTGCGTCTCTTTTAAAATAAGAAGGTTTCAAGCTATGTTAATGAAGAAATTAACCCAACCACTCACCAAAAATTAACAATTTATTAGCTATGGATGTTTATGAAGTATTGAAAAATTCATGGATTGTCTACAAGTGGATCTAATGCATTGGGCATGCTCCTCCCTCCTTCACTTTGTAGTTTTAGATGTTGTTACACCTTTAGTTGTTCCCTTTCATGTCTTTCCGTATGTTTTGGTGCTCTTTTTCTTGCTTCTTTGTCACTCTTTGAAGCCTTTCTTCTCTTTGTTGTTCTGCTGCAACAATCCTTGCTTCCTTCTTCTCCTTTGTCTGGTCTCCCGTCTTCTATTTTATAGCCTCCATATCCCTATTCTTTTTCTGTGTGTCTACCAACAGGTTCATATAGGCATCTGAAGTGAGCAACTGTGAACTCCTTCCTAGTTGAAGGAAATCTGGTCTTCCCATTGATCAACGTCCTTGGATTCTCTCCACTGGAAGATTTAGGAATTGGCCCAGCACTGGTGTGTTATATGGATGATTAGCTGGAGATGGTATCTCATTTCCATTATCTTATCCCTCTTGTCCTTTGGTCTCCATAGGGTGTTCCTCTTCACCTTCATAATACACATAGTAAGGTTCATGTTTGTTGTTTATGGATGATGGTTGTGAAAGCATGTTGAGGCTTTGATCATTGGTGTTGTATATAATATTTTTGTTCATATTCATCATGGAGTCTACCAACCACCCAGGTCATTCAACTTGGCTTAGAATTGTCAACTGTTCCTCGGTTCTTCCTACCACTTTACCACATACAGCCGCATTCTCCTCAGCATGGTCATTATTTATATTCTCTGCAGATGTTGTGGGAGCTTCATATGACCCAACAACTCCCATATTATCTTCATCTGGTTCATGCTCATATTGAGTGGCGTTGACCTGCTCATTGTCATCACCCAATGGCACACTATCTTTTTTAGATAGGGATAACATGTTGTCTACAACGTTTATAGCTTCATGTTCATTTAAAATCAAATGCTTCACTACACCCAATATCATGGATAAGATCATCTTTATTTAATGGCCATATTCCAGTATGCCTAAATCCCGCCTTGATATTCGATGGGGTGAGAGTTTTTTTGAACGCTTTGCTTCCAAGTTCGACTAATTCAAGCCTTTTCACCTCTATCTCGGGTTTCTTTTCCATCCATGTTGCTTTCTTAGATATGAAGTAATTCTTGAAATCCCCAAACACACTAATATCAAGAGGTTGCACCCTGTGATTAGTATGTGCAGTCAAAGTTAACAATTCGATGCCTAGTCTATTTTCCTCCTCAATGGTTTGTATGGCCATGTGGATGCCATGCCCATCAAAAATCAATAGGTGTTTGTTTTTATGTGATATTCCACCAAGAATAGATGTTGCAAAGTGATAAAGCCACTTCATAAACAACTCTTTGGTCATTCATGGATGGGGGTGTGTAGCCATGCATGCCCCTGGTTCACGATTTTGGATATAGTTTTTCAACAAACTCTTACCCTTGAACAAATAGAACCCTGGAATCGATGCACCAATTGCATTTACAAAACACATAATCATTATCCACTCCCTGCTCTTAGGAAGGATTTTTGGCACATTTTTGCTCCCTATCTTGGAAATTACCTGCATGTCACAGTTCCTCCCTGCTTGTAAACTAGTTTCGTCATAGTTCCATATATGGTCTGGACTGTAGGCATGTTTCTCATATACATCTGATAATGTGTCATAGAACCTTGAAACAACTGCGAGACGTATATTTATAGCACTGTCCCTATCATGGCCTTCTGTCGTTCACAACACAAGCTCTAGATGCCTCTTTTTAAACCCTGCCCACCATAATTTTTCTAGAAATCCATCTCTGAATGGATTTGGCCTACCTTGAAAGATTTGAGCAACAATGGATTTGAGTTGTATCAATTATCCTGTGTCCCAATTGAGCCATCTCCTTGCACTAAACAACAACCTCATCCGCTTCTTCTATAGCCATCACCATAAGGAGCCCTTTTCTCTTTGCATGAGTCATGCCATTTATCCAGTAGTGTAGTGAAGTGGGGGAAATACCATGTTTATTGGAGGCTACTTGAACATAATATATATCCATTGAATTTTATATCATCAATTGCAGTGAGCATATCTTGTTATGTCCACCTTCTTATGGCACTGATCTTCTTGGTTGCACTTGCAACTTACAATCTGGTTGGCTGAGGAGAAACATGAACATAATTGGTTTCACTAGGTTGTCCAGGCATACGAGAAGGGTTTTTTTTATCATCTACCTGGGGTAATCCATTATTCCACCCTTTGTCACTACAAGTAATGTTTTTACCATCCACTTGTTGTGTTTCTTCATCCAATGAACTGTGTTGTAATGCTACACCTCTGGGAACATGCCTCTTCGCAACACTTGTATGGCCAGGTGCATGCCTTCTCATCATGACGACAATAAACTTGTACACTACAATAAAAATTACAAAGTGCATTTTCTAAGATGCTTTAGATTGAATGATTTGTTTTGTCTGAACAACAAAAATACATAGTTGATTTTATATTTTGTCCTTGGTCTTGTTGATTTTATAGTGGATGTTATATTTTCTAAGAGACAGACTTGGTCTTGTTTCCATGGTTTGTTGTAGGCCTTGGAACCATTGGCATTACAGCCACTTATAGACTGGGTGGAGTAATTTCATGTTCTGATTATATGCACAGTTTGATGTTTTTAGCCTAAGGATACATACAGGAAGAGCATGACCAGGAAATGTAGTTTGATAACATAGAGGGGAAACATATACTAAACCATGCAGTCTAAAGAAAACGTAAAGGAAAACATAAACAAGTAAAATTTATAGCTAAAATGTGGATTTAGCAGCCATATCTTATTTTATGTCATATATTTAGATGCAACTTGAAATGCACATCACTCATCTTAGCAAATTGAACAATACAGGAAGCATGCATAAAACAACATAGTTACTTACCTTGGGTGGTTGATATAGACATTATATGGTTGGAACATTGTTGGCGAGCTGTTGAGCAACTCAAATTATTTGATAGACAACAAGCAAGATGTGGTATGATTCTTTCTCCTTTATAGATAATTCTAGTTGATTTGATTGGGTTGTGGAATTGGCATGGATTGCAAATTAAAATTTATGAGTGAGTGCACTAGATTGTTTTGAGTGTGATCCAATGGTTGTGAAGATGTCTTGGTTGATCCTTGTGCTTTCATATTTTTTAATGGATGATTAGATGTGTTTAATGAGAATGCATATGTTGATATTTGTGCTTTCAAACATATTAATGCATGTGTTGGTTATGTTTAATGGTTTCCTTCCATGAGTTTAAAGTGAGATTTGATGTATTTATGTGTTTAGTCACCATTAATTGTACTAGGGGGGCTTGAGAGTTAAAAATCACTACACAAGAAGCTAATATTCGAATTTCCCTTTATTATGCAGGTGAGACAGTGAAGATTGTTCAATTGTAGATGTTTGATGGGATATGTGGGGACTACTAGTGGAATTCCCTTAGATGCATATGAAATTCGTTGGGGTTGACTTGATGGAGTGCATGTACATGTGCTCAGTTCATTGTAGGTTGATTTAAGGATCTTGATCTACTGTAATGTCAAAACACTATGGGATTTGGCAGGGACATGATTGCTTGTAAAGTTATTTTGTCAGTTATGAATAGACTTACATAATTATGCTATTAATGGACTATTGTGGGTCCATAAGTCATAAAGGTAATTTTTGTATATATTTTGGTTAATATTAGAATATTTATTTTGATTAATATATATTTTGGATGTCTGATGTGACAATTTCTATATGTCTACTTGTGGTCCTCGTTCACCAAAGCGGCGTATTACGATCTTTCTCACTAGCTCCTTGGATGAGTTAATGTTCAATTTGCACACGGGATGAAAGCGCTCACATCATTTCAGAATGGGGTCATGATAACTTAAGAATTAAAATTTAGTTTATATTTTGTAAGAAAGTAGAATGTTATTAGGACATTTGAAGTCATACCCATGTTGATTATTGAATTAAAATGATAATTCATAATTGTTATTATTATTTTATTGACATGATTTTTGAATTGGTAAAGCATAATTAAAATGTAATAACAAGTTATTAGTGTTATTAGTATCTTGGGTATTGAATTAAAAGAAAATATTAGATGTGATTTTATTGTTGTTTTATTTAAGTGACTTTATGTATCTGGGTCAAGTCACGTGTTCATAATCGAGTTCAAGTGTCTTAGGCATTTATACAGAGAAATCCCAAGTGCCCTGTATTTGCAAGAGTTCAAGTTTAAGATTCATGTGTTCATAGTGAACACCAAACTCAAGCATCAAAGAATGCCTGGGTGTAAAAATGATGTAAGAAAACCAAGAATTCTACTATGAGGCCATATTTCTTTTGCAGAATCAAGTCCTTATTTGTTTTGTTGGACACACAAGTTAAGTCTTCAAACATGGCCACCTTATATAATAGTCTCCTTAAAGAAGCACGAGCTCACATCAAAGTTATATGGAGAATCTCAAAGAGCGCTCACGAGGACTCCACGAGTCTACCATTGTGCATTTTGCATTGATCAAGTTTGGAAACATCGAGTTGAGAGATTGATGAAGGCCCCAATTACTAAATAATGTTTCCATATAATGGTAATTTTTGAGTATTAAGGAATATGCCTAGCACCGAAAGCAAAATGTTGGGAATCAACCAAATGTTTTGCGTTGAGGAGAGAATATTTATGGGTTTTCAAACACCAACAACCCGAACTATAGTTCATACACCACAGTCATCACCAAGTCATCTACACCGTGCTAATTTCCAAAGATGTTTAAAAGCAAACATCCAATTGTTGAAGACCCAAATTAGTATGTAATCACGGTGAAGGGTATTGGGATTCAAGAACAGAGCATGATCATATTGTCCAAGATATTGCACTCATACCAAATACTTGGGTACCACGAGTTTACCTACAACCAGCTATATTAAGAAATGTTAGCGTAATGATGTGTATGTTGTTTTAACCATGTTGATATCCAAAGATATTTGTTTCATATCTGAAGGATCGATCCAATATTTTCACGTAGTTCGTTGGCATTTAAAACATACAAATGACAAATCTCGGTGAACTACTTCCATGTTTAAAGGCCTGAAGGCAGCTACAGGATTTTGAGGACCCATGATAAGTGGCAAAGTATACGAGACAGATGATTGACTTCAGCATTAAAGAGGGATATCCCAGATTTAAAGGAGTACCAAAATTAGTATCAATCTCATATCTAAAGACAGGTGGTCAAATGTTGGATATTCATAAATTTCTTCCTGATTTTAATCAATAGTTAGAGGATCGATTTCAAATCTCTAGGCAAAAATTCTCATCAGATGAGCTATTTACCACTGATTTCTAGGTAGGGTTTTTGCATTAGGAGGCAAATAAGGAGCAGTAAAATATTCTCTGGTATCGAATCAACCTTCAAGCAGAGGAAGAATTTGATTTCTGTCATAGCTGACTGTCTATATAATGAACAGAAAATCAAATGTTGAGAGGGGAGGTTCTAGCCTAAGAGGTTGTCAGTTGTATTGTAAGGGTTGAGTATCAGTCTGAGTTTCTTTTAACCTGTTAGTATATTTTGGAAATGTATGGAGGATGAGAAATCCTTTAGAAGCCTTGTTTACTTCTTTTCATGCGAATGTTGTTCATATCTGTAGTAACTCTGATAATGGATAATGTCTTTGTCCTAGTTTCTTATGGTAGATACCAATGTTTGTAATTATTTTTGCAGAATTTTTTTATGTTTGAAGAATGTTTATTAGTTATATGATCAACTGTTTTTGGTTACATAACTTATTGTTCAGTTGGTTCATACATTGCTACTGTCTGTAGACACATGTTTTATATCATCCTTGTTTACATTTTTCTTTTATATGCTTATAGGTTTGTGTTTTACGCTTAATCATTCATCCACCCCTTCAAGTTCCTCTTTTGTTATTAAAAACCAAACCCAATAAGATTTTATTCAATCCTTAGAGCTTAAGACGGTTAAGCTTGGCTCTGTTGCAGTCGAGAGTTAACTTTAGCACTAACATATTTTGGCAACCATACTAGGGACGGAAGTGAAGATTATTTTCCCCAGGAATAACCACAATGATTAGATCTAGCTCTTGATGGTAGAGAGGACCAAGACACTAGCTTGACTGCAATTTTCTACCTGGCAACTCTAGCGTCATCTATTGGCTGCTTCAGTGGTTCGAAATGGACAAGATTCTGGCTCATAGGTTTGTACCTTTCAATTTCTCAGTTGTTCCAAGCTTTCCAAATGCAGTACCTATCAAGGACGAGTGGGGAGATTTTCTTCCGCGATTAAGAGAGAAGGAAGAGGACAATCTGACACATCATGTAATTAAATTTCATCAATACATGGAACAACTAAGTATACATCATGACGATGTATTGATGAAAATGTTTATGTATTCATTAGATGGTTGTGCGAGACAATGGTACAGAACTCTTCCCGCTTCTAGTATTTCCTCTTTGAAAGAATTTCATAATGTGTTTTATTCATATTACAAGAGGATTTACCCAGCTGAGAAACTTTTTGAGCATTGTTGTGAGGGATATGCATTATACACTCAAGATTTTATAGATTATTCTTCTAGCAATGCATATGAAAGGGAGGATAATGTTGACGAAGAAGAAGATGATGCATTGTCATATGTAGCTTCTTCTAAATATGTTTTACAGCAGGATGATTTTTAGCATTCAGATATGAGTGATGTGGAAGAAAAGTTTCAACTAGTTCATGAAGACATTCAGTCCATTATCCATGAACAACCAGAGCCAATGTATGACAGTTATCCATCTGAAGGAAGCATGGGAGAAGAGGACTAGCTTGTTTATTCTTATGATGACATTGTTGTTAATGTTGTCCAAGAAATTCTGGAGCAGATTCAAGATGATCTTGATTCCTTTGATTTCCAATGCCCGAATGATGTTTATGCTATTTTTCTATGAGAACCCAAGAAGCATTGTTTGATCAATAAAGCAGAGGAACAATCTGGCCTTCCATATCAGCTGGAAATGCAACACAATTGGTAGAACCCAGTGGTCATTTACATGAAGTCATGGTTTTCACAAAGTTTCAGGTCTCTGGAATTCAGAATCAAAGAAGAATATAGTTGTAAGTATGTGTTGCAACTCAAATTTCTGCTACAAATGTTAAAGTCTTCTTTGATTTCTATTTGCATGCAAGAAGTTTTTCTAGTTGGTTGGATGTGATCATGGCTTCACTGGAAGCATGATTATACATGATTAGTTTGTTTCTACTGTTTAGAAGTAGTAGTGTGGATAAATAAGCTTGATGCTTCAAGCATTTCCTTCAGTTTATAGTGTGAGCAGTTTTCGTTTGTAGTATGTTTTAAGTTTATTAGAGCAGAGTTTCAGGGTTTAGAACAGGTTAGGAATCAGATAAAAGACTCCAGCCCAATGGATACAAGGAACTGGTGTTTCTTATTCTCACTTGCAAGTAGTGAATGGCAAGCAGCACAGGGTGCAGGTGTCAGAGATGGTTTCAGGAAAAGGAATAGGGTCTACTTGTTCTTGACAACTCACAGGAAGCATGCCATCCCCAGACGGAGCCATATGTTAGTACCAGATCTTTCCTACAAATTTTTTGATTATGGCAGCGCGTATGTAAAAAATAACCCCAATTCTCCCCTACTGAAATGTTCGAAAGTATTCTAGTCAGTATAGTCAGTCTTCACGTTTTGTCCTAAAGATTTGCCTAATAACCTCATCATCTCTCTGAGTCTTTCAATACTTCTTATCCTCGACTTTATACTCCACATATTGCATGTCTCATATGCGCAAATGCCAAAGTTTATGATATTTTATTTTTTACCTTTCCATGGGTTTTATATTATTTAAAGTCATAATATTTATATGGTTATGTTTATTTTCATAAATTATTTGTCTATTCTATGAAACATCCAACTTATGACGAAGAAAAAGTCATATTCCTTTATGTATCTAGGTCATGTCATGCATTCATAATCGAGTTCAAGCGTCTCAAGAATTTACACAGAGAATTCCCAAGTTCCCTGTATTTGCAAGAGTTCAGGTTTAAGATTCATGTACTCATAGTGAACATCAAATTCAAGTATCAAAGAATGCCTGGGTGTAAAAATGGTGTAAGAAAACCGAGAATTCTACTGTGAGGGCATATGTCTTTTGCAGAATCAAGTCCTTATTTGTTTGGTTGGACACACAAGTAAGTCTTCAAACGTGGCCACCTTATACAACATTCTCCTTAAAGAAGCACGAGCTCACATCAAAGTTATATGGATCATCTCAAAGAGTGCTCACAAGGACTCCATGAGTCTATCATTGTGCATTTTGCATTGATCAAGTTTGGAAACGTCGAGTTGAGAGATTGATGAAGGCCCCAATTGCTAAATCATGTTTCCATATAATGATATTTTTTGAGTATTAAGGAATATGCCTAGCACCGAAAGAAGAATGTTGGGAATCAACCAAATGTTTTGTGTGGAGGAGAGAATATTTATGGGTTTTCAAACGCCAACATCCTGAACTATAGTTCATATTCCACGGTCATCACCAAGTCATCTACATCATGCTAATTTCGAGAGATGTTTAAAATCAAACATCCAATTGCTGAAGACCTAAATTAGTATGTTAACACGGTGAAGGGTATGTTGGAAAAATGTAATTACTCGCAGATCTATACTTGACTTCCAACCGACTATGTCAGAGTCTGTACCAGTCAAAGATCTTGTCTGTCAGTCTGACAAGAAGGAAGAGTCCACGATTCGGCAATGTAAACCAATCGAATTTATTTATGAAGCTAAGTTGTTAGGTAGATAGTTATTACAGTCTTTAATGGTGAGTCAGTCGGCCCATGCAGAAGCAATTTTTTAGGTTGCCTATAAATAGAAGAAGCAAATTGTAAATTAGTTTACACAGACATTAGACAGCAGAGGAACTCAGGGTGAGAAAGAGAAGTCAAAGCTCAAGCTTATGTGCATGTGATTTAGTCGAAGAGCCAAAGCTCTGTAGATCGACAATTCTGGACTGACCAGTTTGTAATTGACAAGTTTGTAGTACTTTGTTATTTTCGCATAGTTAAATATATGAAGTAGTTTATGGTTGAATGCATGATTATTTGGCCGCACATATTTCCAGATTTACTTCTGTAAATGTCTTTTACTATTACTGTTAAGTGAAAGATCAAAGAACCCATAAAATTCTCATCGCGTGAAAGTTCCAGGTTTTACAGCACATTGGTCGACTCAAGTCTTCCTACATATTTGGGCATATGTTTTTATAAGTTCTTTGGATTTGTTACTGTGTCCATTTTTACTTCATCTTACTCACAGGTGAAAAGCATTTGTAATTTCTTAAGTCTTCAGACTAAGAAACATACTCTG
Organism: Pseudotsuga menziesii; assembly: GCA_001517045.1. Taxonomy (NCBI): domain Eukaryota; kingdom Viridiplantae; phylum Streptophyta; class Pinopsida; order Pinales; family Pinaceae; genus Pseudotsuga; species Pseudotsuga menziesii. Next base: position 34,397 of record LPNX010351651.1, on the reverse strand, counting down.
TATATTTCGACCAAAGTGAGCCGACTTGAGTGGTCGGTTGAGTCAGCCAACTGAGGTGAGCCGACTTGGTCGAAGACAAGAAGTGAGCCGACATGGTCGAAGACAAGAAGTGAACCGACTTGGTGGAAGCAACCAACTTGGTCGAAACAACCGACTTGGTCTAAGTGACAAGTGGTCGAGGTAAAAACCGGTTGGTAGAACCGACAAGTAAGTCAAATTAAATTTAGTCGAGTGAAAGACCGACTAAAATTTATAAACTTGTCTAGTCGAGAGATAGACAAGTTTCACCGACAAGTAAAAAGAAAAAGTGGTCAGTGTGAAAAGTGAAAATTAAAATTTAATTTTGACTGAGCCCTAAACCCAAGTTTAGTCGCTTGCTTTTGGCTATCTGGTATCAGAGCAAGGTTATATCATAGCAAGGTTTATATCAGCCCAATATTTAGGAAACAAATCTTGTCTTAAAAGGTGGAAATTAATTTTCTAAGGAAAGTTAATTAAAACAATTAAAATGGCTTCCACTTCTGGTTCATTGCAAACTCCAATTTTTATAGGAAAGAATTATGAATATTGGTCTTTAACAATGAAGGCTTTATTCAGAGGTCAAGATGTATGGGAGATAGTCCAGCATGGTTATGCAGAACCAGCAGACATGACAGCTTATAACAATCTCACACAAGCTGAGAAAGATGTCTTGAGGGAACAGAGGAAGAAAGATGGAAAAGATTTGTTTTTCATACATCAAGCTATGCATGAGAGCATACTCCCAAGAATAACAACAAAAATTAATGCTAAGGAAGAATGGGATACATTGGAGACTACCTATCAAGTTTTGGATAAGGTAAAGACATCCAAACTGTAGATTCTGAGAAGAGATTTTGAATCTCTGTCCATGAAATATTCAGAGAATGGAGACACATTCTACACCAGAGTTGTTGAGTTGATGAACCAACTAAAATCTCATGGAGAACCCATACCAAACCAAAGGGTTGTTGAAAAAATTCTCAAAAGTCTTTCCCCAATATTTGAAAACTTGGTTGTGACCTTAGAGGAACACACAAACATGTCGACATTTACCATTGATGAGTTGCAAGCTTCACTCATCAATCATGAGCATAGACTCAACAGAACATAGAAATCATTAGAAGGTGCATTTGCAGCACAGTCATCCATAAGCCGTGGTAGAGGCAGGGGGAGAAACAACTTCAGAGGCAGAGGAAGAAGTTCTTCAAGAGGAGGACGAGGCAGAAGTCTTGCAAATGTCGGTGGGAGAGGAGATAACCAAAACCCAAGTCAGCCAAGTGGCCAGAGGTTTGATAAATCAAAAATTCAATGTCATTACTGTAAGAAGTTTGGTCATTATGCATATGAATGCAGGAAGAAGCAATATGACCAAGGAAGGAAAAGCCCAAGTCAGTCGACCAACACCAGCACTTCGACAAGTGCAATGTTAATGGCATCGACATCTCCACTTGAATGCAATGTTGTTCAAGAAATTCCACATGACATATGGTACTTGGATTTAGGCTGCAACAACCACATGATTGGTAATTTGAATCTATTTTTCAGTCTAGACACTGCAATGTTAATGGCATCGACATCTCCACTTGAATGCAATGCTGTTCAAGAAAGTCCACATGACATATGGTACTTAGACTCAGGATGCAGCAACCACATGACTGGTAATTTGAATTTGTTTTCTAGTCTAGACACTTCACTTAAAACTAATGTTACACTTGGAAACAATGTCCAAGTCACTGTCTTAGGAAAAGACACTATTGATATTCTAACCAAACAGGGGGAGAGTAAGTATATCCCTGATATCTATCATGTCGAAGGTTTGAAACATAATCTGTTAAGCATTGGACAGTTGTTACAAAAAGGCTATAGAGTCTACATGGAAGATGAACACTGTGTGATCAAAGACAAGCGTCTAAGCAACCAGCTGATAGCAAAAGTGCCAATGACAAGCAACCACTTGTTTCCATTGAGGATAGTTCCCGACATAAAAGGGAAGACAAATACAGGAGCTGCATTCAAGGCAGAAAGTGAAGAAACGGTCGAGCTCCTCGACAAGAGAGAAAATTGCAGTGCTAATTTGCAAGCTGCATTTCAGACAGAAGTTTAGGATGAATCCTGGTTGTGGCATTTCAGATTTGGACATCTGAATTTTGGTGGGCTGAAGCTACTACACACAAAGAATATGGTGAAGGGATTACCATTGATCGATAGACCAGAGAGGGTTTGTGAAGGCTTCATTTTTGGCAAGCAGCACAGAGAGACATTTCCAGTCGAAAAGTCCTATAGAGCACGCACACCACTTGAAATTGTGCACTTTGACATCTGTGGTCCAATGCAGACATCATCCATTGGTGGCTGCAACTATTTTCTAACTTTTATAGATGATTACTCAAGAAAGACATGGGTATATTTCCTGAAACATAAATATGATGCATTTGGTTATTTTCAGCAATTCAAGGCACTCGTGGAGAACCAGAGTGGACATCGCATCAAGATATTAAGGACCGACAGAGGAGGTGAATATGTTTCAAACGAATTTTTGAATTTTAGCAAGACCCATGGCATACAGAAACAATTCACTGCACAGTATACACCTTAGCAGAACAGAACCATCATGGAGATGGCACGCAGCATGTTGGCAGCCAAGCATTTTCCAAATGAGTATTGGGGTGAAGCAGTTGCAACTACTGTATATATTATGAACCGGTGTCCAACAAAGAGTGTGAAGAACAAAGTTCCCCAAGAAGCATGGACAGGTATGAATCATAGTGTTTCACATTTAAAAGTTTTTGGTTGTGTTGCGTATGCTCATGTTCTAGATGAGCTGAGAAGGAAGCTAGACAAGATGGGACAGAAATGTATTTTTGTCAGCTATTCAGAAGACACAAAAGCATACAAGTTGTATGATCCCGTCACAAGGAAAGTGATTATCAGTCGAGATGTTCAATTTGTCGAGAACGAATCATGGGATGGAACTGTCGACATAAATGTCAACATTGTGTCAAACGTCGACAATGCTGATATGAAAGAGGAAGTGGTTCAAATACCACATGTAAGTCAACCGGTCGCAGCACCGTCGACTCCCATGACACCAAGACATGGTTCAGCACAAGAACCATCGACACAAGTAGCAGATCAAGCTACACTGACAAGAACACCAAGAGGACAACAGACTCCATCAAGCATTTCGTCGAGGTCGACATCGACAGAACCGGTGAAGACAAGAAGTCTGCGAGAGATATATGAAGCTGGTACACTTGATTCATTCTCTCTCTTTGCATTATTTGCACCTATATATGATCCACTAACATTTGAAGAAGCTGTTGAAGAAGAAGTATGGGCACAAGCCATGGATGAAGAAATAGAATGCATTGAGAAAAACTAGACATGGGAATTGGTTGATGTACCAATAGACAAAGATGTAATCAGTGTCAAATGGATTTACAAGACAAAGCAAGATGCTGATGGGAATGTGCAAAAGCACAAGGCAAGAATGGTAGCAATAGGTTTCACTCAGCAACCCGGCATCAACTTCAATGAAACGTTTGCACCTGTTGCACGCATGGATACAGTCAGAATAGTTTTGGCCATTGCTGCACAAAACAAATGGCATGTTCATCAAATGGATGTCAAGTCAGCATTCTTAAATGGATATCTAGAAGAGGAAGTATATGTGGAACAACCACAAGAGTATGAAGTTCCAGGTCAAGAGCATAAAGTGTACAGGATGAAAAAGGCATTATATAGTTTGAAACAAGCCCCTAGAGCTTGGTACAGTCGGATTGATTCCTATCTCATTGAAAATGGATTTCACAGAAGTGAAAGTCAACCGATTTTGTACACCAAAGTCGATGAGCAAGGGAAGATGTTAATTGTCTTCTTGTATGTAGATGATTTAATATTTACTAGTGATTATGGCATATCAGATTTTAAAACAGTCATGGAAAGTGAATTTGAAATGACTGATCTGGGGCTTATGAAGTTTTTTCTGAGCATTGAAGTTCAGCAGTTTGAAAGTGGTATTTTTATATCACAGTCTAAGTATGCAAGTGAAGTTTTAAAAATATTTAACATGTCTAACTGCAAGACAGCCCCAACACCAGTAATAACAGGTTTAAAATTGAGCAAGGATGATGAAGGATCCACTGTAGATCCTACGCTGTTCAAAAGGATTTTTGGTAGCCTTATGTATTTGACAACGACAAGACCAAACATTATGTATGGTGTAAGTATGATCTCAAGGTTCATGGAGTCACCAAAAGACTCACATTGGCAAGCAGGTAAAATAATTTTGAGGTATGTAAGTGGAACAAAAGACCTTGGTATTATGTATTCAACCTCAGAAAATTTTAAACTCATTGGTTACACTGACAGTGACAATGGAGGCAGCATAGATGACAGGAAAAGCACATCTAGGTACACATTTGATTTTGGTACAGGTGTTGTTTCATGGGCTTCAAAGAAACAACCCATAGTAACTCTATCTTCAGCTGAAGCAGAGTATGTTGCAGCAACAAGTGCTGCATGTCAAGCTGTCTAGATGAGGAGAGTCTTAAAAGACTTGTCACAGAACCATCAAGAACCGACAACAATCTTTTGCGACAACAATTCAGCCATAGCATTATCAAAGAATCATGTGTTTCACAAGAAAACCAAGCACATCGACACAAGGTTTCATTTTATAAGAGAGTTAGTGAACGGCAAGGAAATCTGTTTGGAATTTTGCAGTTTTGAAGACCAACTTGCCGACATCTTCACAAAGCCATTGGCAAAGGACACATTCCAGTATCTGCGTAGTTATCTTGGAATGACAAGTTCTCCACAGTGAACTCTGTCATAAACAGAGCATGTCTAAGCTCTGAAACATTTTGTAATTTTTTTGTTTTAAAAACCCCATCTGCTTATAATTAAGGGGGAGTGTTGGAAAAATGTAATTACTCGTAGATCTGTACTTGAATTCCAGCCGACTCTGTCAGAGTCTGTACCAGTCAAAGAACTTGTCTATCAGTCTGACAATAAGGAAGAGAACATGATTCGGCAATGTAAACCAGTTGAATTTATTTCTGAAGCTAATTTGTTAGGTAGATAGTTATTACAATCTTTAATGGTGAGTCAGTCGGCCCATGCAGAAGCAATTTTTCAGGTTGCCTATAAATAGAAGAAGCAAATTGTAAATCAGTTTACACAGACATTAGACAGCAGAGGAACTTAGGGTGAGAAAGAGAAGTCGAAGCTCAAGCTTATGTGCATGTGATTTAGTCAAAGAGCTGAAGCTCTATAGACCGACAAGTCTGGACCGACCAGTTTGTAATCGACAAGTTTGTAATACTTTTTTATTTCCACATAGTTAAATATATGAAATAGTTTATGGTTGAATGCATGATAATTTGGCCGCACATATTTCCAGATTTACTTCTGTAAATGTATTTTACTATTACTGTTAAGTGAAAGATCAAAGAACCCATAAAATTCTCACCGCGTGAAAGTTCCAGGTTTTACGGCACATTGGTCGACTCAAGTCTTCCTACATATTTGGGCATATGTTTTTATAAGTTCTTTGGATTTGTTAATGTGTCCATTTTTACTTCATCTTACTCAAAGGTGAAAAGCATTTGTAATTTCTTCAGTCTTTAGACTAAGAAACATACTCTGTATATTTCGACCAAAATGAACCGACTTGAGTGGTCGATTGAGTCAGCCGACTGAGGTGAGCCGACTTGGTCGAAGACAAGAAGTGAGCTGACTTGGTCGAAGACAAGAAGTGAACTAACTTGATCGAAGCAAGCGACTTGGTCAAAACAACCGACTTGGTCGAAGTGACAAGTGGTCGAGGTAAAAACCGGTCGGTAGAACCGACAAGTAAGTCGAAGTAAATTTAGTTGAGTGAAAGACTGACTAAAATTTATAAACTTGTCCAGTCGAGAGATAGACAAGTTTCACCGACAAGTAAAAAGAAAAAGTGGTCGATGTGAAAAGTGAAAATTAAAATTTAATTTTGACTGAGCCCTAAACCCAAGTTTAGTTGGCTTGGTTTTGGCTATTAGGGTATTGGGATTCAAGAAGAGAGCATGATCATATTGTCCAAGATATTGCAGTCATACCAAATAGTTGGGTACCACGAGTTTACCTACAACCAGCTCTATTAAGAAATGCCATTGTAATGATGTGTATGTTGTTTTAACTATGTTGATATCTAGAGATATTTGTCCCAGATATGAAGGATCGATCCAATATTTTCAGGTAGTTCGCTGGCATTTAAAACATACAGATGATGAATCTTGGTGAACTACTTCCATGTTTAAAGGCCCGAAGGAAGCTACAGGATTTTGAGGACCCATGATAAGTGAGAAAAGTATACGAGATAGAGGATTGACTTCAGCATTAAAGAGGGACATCCCAGATTTAAAGGAGTACCAAAATTAGGATCAATCTCATATCTAAAGATAGGTGGTCAAATGATGGATATTCATAAATTTCTTCCTGATTTTAATCAACAGTTAGAGGATCGATTTCAAATCTCTAGGAAAAAATTCTCATCATATGAGCTATTTACCACTGATTTCCAAGAAGGGTTTTTGCATTTGAAGGAAAATAAGGAGCAATAAAATATTCTACGATATCGAATCAACCTTCAAACAGAGGCATGATTTGATTTCTTTCATAGCTGACTGTCTATATAATGAACATAAAATCAATTGTTGAGAGGGGAGGTTCCAGCCCGAGAGGCTGTGTGTTGTATTGTAAGTGTTGAGTATCAGTCTGAGTTTATTTCATCATGTTAGTATATTTTGGAAATGTATGGAGGATGAGAAATATTTTATCATCCGTTTTTACTTCCTTCCATGCAAATGTTGTTCATGTCTATAATAACTCTGATGATGGATAGTGTCTCTATTCTAGTTTCTTATTGCAGATACCAATGTTTGTATTTCTTTTTGCAGAATGTTTTTCTGTTTGAAGAATGTTTATTAGTTATATGATCAACTGTTTGTGGTTACATAACTTATTGTTCAGCTGGTTCATACATTGCTACTGTCTGTAGACACATGTTTTTATATCATCCTTGTTTACCTTTTTCTTTCATATGCTTATAGGTCTGTGTTTAAGGATTAATCATTCATCCACCCCTTCGAGTTCCTCTTCTGTTATTAAAAACCAAACTCAATCAGATTTTATCCAAGCCTTCGAGATTAAGATACGTTAAGCTTGGCTCTATTACAGTCGAGAGTTAACTTTAGCACTAACACACATTATAATGTATAAATCACATTTTAATGTAATGTTTTGGAAACCAGGGGGAGTCTCGGTGCATTTAATTATTATTTTATCTCTGATTTGAATCTCAGGTTGGAATTTTAAATATTTTGAAACGTGTATGATTTTTGACTGAAAGTGTTCACCTTTAAGACACTACTTTGAGTTTGTGACCTTAATGGCGATACCGTGGAAGATTGGTGGGAATAAAAAACACCACGCGGCAAATGGAAAATAATGAGGAATGAAGGTAGGCGAGAGCCAACGATAGACACAAAGAACATTGGTCAAAGTAAGAAGGGGTAATATTGACGTGTGGAGGTAGAATGCGAACATGCGTTACAAGATCCCAACTACTATAAGAAAATAACAATATTATCTATTATTTTATTAATATTATTTGTTATTTTTTCAATCAAGCATTACATAGTCTTTTGTTTTATCATATAACCCATAGTTTACAATTCTTTCTTTTGATGCTTAGTGATATATGATCAGGACATCCCTCCCAGTATGTGACCTCAATCAGTTTGACGTGAACCTGGAAAACCTCCTGCAAATCCCAAGGCCAGCCAGCATAGATAATTGTTGCACTGCTCGAGCTCCAACACCTGCACTTCAGGGAGATGGAAAGTCGCCATGTTGTCATGGAAAAAGACGATACCAGTACACCTGCGCATCATCATCCCTTGTGAAATCTAATAGAACTAATAATTCAATAAAGTAGATTGTACATCCTACGTGTAAAAAACATATTGTCTTTAAGGTGTAATGTATTAATAAAGATGTTAGTATAGGGAAAGCAATATTTAACATGTTGCAGAGCATTTAATGTTGTTGCAGCAGGCTTGATGATCATTGGATCCTGTGCAACTCAAAATCCAAAGGTCATCAAGCCTGTTGCATCTGCATTGAATGCTCTGCAACATGCTAGATATTGTTTGCATTAGTATAGCTTATGCTTATTTCAGTATGTATACACATCGTACTTTGAGTTATCTAGATCAAGTACAACAACTCAATTTAATGGAAGACCAAAAACCATATATCTTCCCATTTAACAGTTTCAAACCATTTCTATCCCTAGCATCTAGAACAACTCAAACTACACATTTAAGCAACACCAATTGTCTGAGTTTCCCTTTTCAAAATACAAACCAAACCAAGTGCCAATTGTTGATTGTTGATGTTTAACCAGGAGCATACCCGCCTAAAGAGGCAAAGGGTTCACCCCCGGTATCTCTTCACTATCGAGACTAACTACCAGAACTACCACCAGCAGGGACAGAGGCACGAGAGGGGACATTAAGACAAAGGTTGTAGGGCCTGAATGAATAAAAGAAGTAGAAACTATTCATCAATAACATTTCCAAACAAAAATATTAAATTGATAGTACGTGATCGACCAAATGTTATTAAAGGTGTGCTTGATAATTTGCAGTGATGGTGTCTTCCCATGTCCAGCATTAATGGTTTGACCCCATGGACTATTGACAATTGCGCATAAGAGAAATAGATTTATAGATATTTGGAGCAAGAAAAAAATATTGTGTACTAGAACCCTAACTACAATCAGTGCTTCACATATTTTAGAACTTTATAACTTCCTTCACGGGCTTATGGTGACCTTACACATAAAGCTTATGACGCAAATGTGATCCCCTATATATATATTTTGAAATGACTTGGAACAGTAACATTGTTTAAGTTATTGAATTACACCTTGATAAGCTAGGGATCAAGGTGGACAATGAGATGGAGGTTAAGTGGTTGGATTTCCGATACAAGATTAAGAAACAAAGATAAAACTTAGTTAAAAGAGCAAAACTCTGTTAAAAGAGAAAATGTGACCACCTAGCCACATGATCTTAGGGAAAGTGACCAACTCACTTATCCATCACAGATACAAGTGGTGGTCGTTGTTTAATCTTATTGCCAGAAGTTACATTCATAAAAAATATCCATGCAAGGGTGGTGTCCATTCTTCTTTCTCAACTTCACCTCAAGCATAAAGATGATTTGCTACCCAACTGGAAAGTTATGAGGTACATATTGATAATGGACAAGACTTATTCTCCATCCAAAATACCCGATGGAAGTGTTAAATTTGTGACAACTAATTAAACTAAAATGGTTTCTCAACCGTAATTGTTGGTTGATTAGGAGTTACTGTAACTGGTGGCAATTCTTTCGTTAATGTATCTTCTTGACTAAATGTACTTAAATGTATTTGGAGAGGAGCGAAAATAGTGAATGAGATGTGCAGATGATATGCCTGATTGTAATATTCATTGTTGAAAGGAATAAGACATCAATACTTAGCGAAGGTGGATGTTTCCCCAAATTGGGGTTTTACCACGTTAAAAATCCTGTGTAATATCTGAGTGCATTTTGTCCATTATTGTTTTTAATTAATGTTATATTCAGACTCAAATATCAACAAGTGGTATCAGAGCCCGAGTGCTGAAAAAGAGATTGTGTAGTAGAATCATCACTGCTGTTGTGCAAGAATCGTCTCTCTAGTAAAATCATTGTTGCCTGCTATGAGCATGGAGCTTTGCCTGGAACTGGCTGAGTGCTGAGCCTGGAGGTGGAAGAGCCAAACGCTGACCAAGTGGAGGTCTGTTCATTGGCGTGAAGAAGTCTGTAGAAAGAATCGCTGTGGAGAAGGAGAAGTCTGCAGAGAGAATCGCTGTGGAGAAGGAGAAGTCTGCAGATCATTGTTTGCAGTTGTGTTTTATGGAGAGCGGTAACATTTTTTAATTTTTTAATAGAAGGGAATCAATTTAAAAAAAAAAGAAGGAGCAGTGTTAAATTTTTGGGAAGTTTTTTGGAAGTCTGGAAAGTCCAAGTTCCGTTCGGAGTCAGCCAAAAAATTTTGCTGGAAATTAAAGTGGTTATTTAAATAAATATTTGTGTTATGGAATGAATTAATTTGAAGTTGGGATATGAATATATTTATTTTCAACATATATAAAAACAAAAACCTCGTAAGGTTTATTGCAGGTTTGGAATAAAAATGGTGGAATTTTTTTGATATATATATTAAAAAATTTGAGTTGAAATGAGGCTGAAAATTTATGGGATCATTAAATCTCTGGAGTAGTATTTTGAAAGTCTGAAACTTAACATTGTAATGGAAAAAATGTCTAGTTCAAAATTTGAGATTGAAAAATTTAGCGGTAAGAATAACTTTGAGTTGTGGAAATTAAAGATGCGAGATCTGTTAGTTCAGCAAGGGTCATAGAAGGCCTTAGATGGCAAAAGGAAAAGACCCGTAACTATGTCAGATGATGATTGGGAGGATTTGGATGCGAGAGCAATTAGCACAATTCGGTTATGTCTTGTAGATGATGTCTTGTTTAACATTGCTGCAGAAAAATCAGCAGCAAGTTTGTGGAATAGATTAGAAAACCTGTATGTGACCAAATCTGTAACAAATAGAATTTATTTAAAAATATAGTTATATGGTATGAAGATGAAAGAATGAACAAAGATTGCATATCATTTAAATGTATTTAATAATCTTATTTTCCAATTGAATAGTATGGACGTTCACATTGAGGATGAAGATAAGGTTGTAAATCTATTATGCACTTTACCTGAGTCTTCGGGTCATGTCGTATCTTCTATTAGTCTTAGTACATCTGACACTTTGGAATTTGACAATGTAATTGGAGCACTGTTGTCTGAGGAATTAAGAAATAAGGCTAATATTGAGTCCTCTACACCTGAAGCTTTGTATGTTAGAGGTCGTTCTAAAGAAAAAGGAGAAAAGTCAAGAGGAACTTCCAGATCTAAGTCAAAGGGTAGAAAGAGCAAACTCAAATGTTGGTACTGCAACAAGACTGGTCATCTCAAGAAAGACTGTTGTAAAAGAAAATAATCCAATGACTCCAAATCTGAGGAAAATTCAGTTAAATCTGATTCAGGTATGATTGATGAGGTGTTATCCATTTGTAGTGTTTCAGGATATAATGAAGAATGGTTGTTAGATTCTGGTGCTTCGCACCATGTATGTCCTCATAAAGAATGGTTTTCTTCTTATCAAACAGTTAATGATGGTTGTATTCTTTTGGGAGATAATTCTCCATGTAAGACTCTTGGATTTGGAAATATAAAAATTAAAATGTTTGATGGAGTGATAAGAACACTCACAGATGTAAGGCATGTACCTGAGTTAAAGACAAATTTAATCTCATTAGGAGTTTTGGATTCTAGTGGTCATAAGTTTATAGGTTTAAATGGAATACTAAAAGTATCTAAGGGTGCTTTAGTGGTCATGAAGGCACAAAGAGTAAGAAACCTTTACAAATTGATTGGAAAAACTCAAACTAATGATACAACATTAATATCTGAAGGGGTGTCAGGATCCACTCAGTTATGGCATCAGCGTCTTGGTCATATGAGTGAGAAAGGACTTCAAATATTAATGAATAGAAAAATGCTTCTAAACTTAAAGACTTTGAATTTGATGTTTTGTAAACATTGTATATTTGGAAAACAGTGTAGACAAAAGTTCAATGCAAGGAGTCATGTTAGTAACGGTATTCTTGATTACATTCATTCGGATTTGTGGGGTTCGTCCCCTCCTATTTCTTATGGAAGAGCATCATATTACGTATTGTTTATAGATGATTTTTCAAGGAAAGTTTGGGTCTATATTTTGAAAAGGAAAGCTGATGTGTTTGATACATTCAAACAATTTAATGTTATGGTGGAGAAAAGAACAGGCAGAACAATTAAATGTTTGAGGACAGATAATGGAGGTGAGTTTACTTCTTTGGAGTTTGAGAAGTATTGCAAAGATGAAGGGATCGTAAGACATAAGACAAATGTTTACACTCTTCAGCAAAATGGCATTGCATAGCGCATGAATAGGACTCTTCTAGAGAGAGCAAGGAGCATGCTCAGCAATGCTAATTTGAGTCAAGAGTTGTGGGTAGAAGCAGTTTCAACTACTTGTTATCTAATAAATCAGTCACCTTCCATGGCGACAAATTGTAAAATTCCGGAAGAGGTATGGACTGGTAATCCTTGTTGTGATTATTCGAATTTAAAAAATTTTGGTTGTGAAGCCTATGCTCTTACTCCTAAAAATCAGCGTTCTAAGTTAGATCCCAAGTCAAAGAAATGCATCTTTGTTGGCTATGATGATGTAACAAAAGGATATAGTTTGTGGGATCCTACTGCCCGCAAAATTGTCATTAGCAGAGATGTAATTTTTGATGAATCTTCTCTGATTAAATCAGAAAATATAAAAGTTGATGTGGAACAGGAACAGGTACTATCAAAACAGCTAGTTCATTTGGAGAACCAATTTCCGCATGACTCAAAGGAACAAGAAGAAGTTTTTGGTGAAGATGAAGTCATAGAATATGTGGAAACCCCACAACCTACACCAAGAAGATCGACAAGGGAGAGAAAGCCTCCTAAGAGGTATACTGATTTTGTCTCATTTGTTGCTTTATTTACTGATGATGGAGAACCTTCTTGTTTTCAGGAAGCCATTGATTGCGCTGAAAATACTAAGTGGAAGATGGAAATAAAAGAAGAAATGGATTCTCTGGAGAAGAACGAGACATGGAATTTGGTTGAACTCCCTAAAGATAAGAAAGTGGTTGGGTGTAAGTGGGTCTTCAAATTGAAGAAAAGTGTTGATGGTAAGATTGAAAGATACAAAGCTTGATTGGTCGCGAAAGGGTATTCTCAGATGGAAGGTATTGACTATCATGAGATTTTTTCACCTATTGTCAAGCTTGTATCTATTCACATTGTGTTAGCACTAGTTACAGTGCTTGATTTGGAGTTAGAGCAACTAGATGTTAAAACGGCTTTTCTACATGGAGATTTGGATGAGGAGATTTTTATGGAACAACCAGAGGGTTATGTGCAGCATCGTAAAGAAAAATTAGTTTGCAAGCTCATAAAATCATTGTATGGCCTGAAACAGTCACCCAGGCGATGGTACAAGAAGTTTGATTCTTTCATGGTGAGCCAAGTTTATACTAGAAGTGAGTATGACCATTGTTTGTACTTCAAAAAGTTAAATGACGTATTCATTATCTTAGTATTGTATGTTGATTATATGCTTATTGTAAGTAAAAGCATGGGCGAAATCAGCAAGTTGAAGGCTCAGATGGCTAGGACATTTGATATGAAGGATCTTGGAGCTGCAAAACAGATTTTGGGTATTGAAATACACAGAGACGGAAGAAATGGTAAGCTCATTTTTTCACAGGAGAAGTATGTTGAAAAGATACTTGAAAGGTTCGGAATGAACAAGGCAAAACCTGTGAATGTTCCTTTGGCTTCCCATTTTAAGCTTTCTTCAGGTTTATGTCCTAGTAGTGATGAAGAAAAGGATTATATGTCTTGTGTTCCATATGCCAATGTAGTAGGATGTTTGATGTATGCAATGGTGTGCACTAGACTTGATATTTCACATGCAATAGGTGTTGTCAGTAAATACATGGCAAATCCAGGAAAGGAACATTGGAATGTAGTGAAATGGGTGCTTCGATACTTAAGAGGCACAAGTGACTATTGTATCACTTTTAATCGAACTAGTGATTCAATATGTGGTTTTGTTGATTCAGATTTTGCTGGTGATTTGGACAAGAAAAGGTCTACTTCAGGTTATGTCTTTACTCTTGCAGGTGGAGCTATAAGTTGGATGTCAAAGCTTCAGGAAACAGTTGCTTTATCCACTAGTGAGGCTGAGTACATTGCTGCCTCACATGCTTGCAAAGAGGCAATTTCGCTGAAAGGTCTACTTGGAGAAATTGGAAGATTGCAGAACAGTGTGCCTGTTTTCTACGATAGCCAAAGTGCTATACATTTGGCTACAAATCCTGTTTATCATAGTAAGACTAAACATATTGATGTAAAATATCATTTTGTAAGGCAAGCCATTAGTGAAGGTGGAGTAGATCTAAAAAAAGTTCATACTAAGGAAAATTGTGCAGATATGTTTACAAATCCTGTAATATTAGAGAAGTTGCGTTGGTGTGTGGATTCTCTTGGTTTAACAAAGAAGTGATGAATAGTCTCGGCAAAGTATTTGATGATTTGTTGTCAAGGTGGAGATTGTTAAATTTGTGACAACTAATTAAACTAAAATGGTTTCTCAACCATAATTGTTGGTTGATTAGGAGTTACTGTAACCGGTGGCAGTTCTTCTGTTAATGTAACTTCTTGTCTAAATGTATTTAAATGTATTTGGAAAGGAGCGAAAATAGTGAATGAGATGTGCGGATGATATGCCTGATTGTAATCTTCATTGTTGAAAGGAATAAGACATCAATGATTGGAGGAAATTTGGGGTCTAAAATGGACCTCCTAAGGAAAATAATAAAATAATAGTTAAAATAATAAAATAATGGTTAAAATAATAAAACATGTAATTAAGAGGACAATCTGACACATCATGTAATTAAATTTCATCAATACATGGAACAACTGAGTATACATCATGACAATGTATTGATGAAAATGTTTAAGTATTCATTAGATGGTTGTGCGAGACAATGGCACAGAACTCTTCCCGCTTCTAGTATTTTCTCTTTGAAAGAATTTCATAATGCATTTTATTCATATTACAAGAGGATTTACCCAGCTGAGAAACTTTTTGAGCATTGTTGTGAGGGATATGCATTATACACTCAAGATTTTATAGATTATTCTTCTAGCAATGCATATGAAAGGGAGGATAAGGTTGACGAAGAAGAAGATGATGCATTGTCATATGTAGCTTCTTCTAAATATGTTTTACAGTAGGATGATTTTCAGCAATCAGATATGAGTGATGTGGAAGAAAATTTTCAACTGGTTCATGAAGGCATTTAGTCCATTATCCATGAAAAACCGGAGCCAATGTATGACAGCGATCCATCTGAAGGAAGCATGGGAGAAGAGGACTAGCTTGTTTATTCTCATGATGACATTGTTGTTAATGTTGTCCAAGAAATTCTGGAGCAGATTCAAGATTACCTTAATTCCTTTGATTTCCAATGCCCGAATGATGTTTATGCTATTTTTCTATGAGAACCCATGAAGCATTGTTTGATCAATAAAGCAGAGGAACAATCTAGCCTTCCATATCAGCTGGAAATGCAACACAATTGGTAGAACCCAGTGGTCATTTACATGAAGTCATGGTTTTCACAAAGTTTCAGGTCTCTCGAATTCGGAATCAAAGAAGAATATAGTTGTAAGTATGTGTTGCAAATCAAATTTCTGCTACAAATGTTAAAGTCTTCTTTGATTTCTATTTGCATGCAAGAAGTTTTTCTAGTTGGTTGTATGTGATCATGGCTTCACTGGAAGCATGATTATACATGATTAGTTTGTTTCTACTGTTTAGAAGTAGTAGTGTGGATAAATAAGCTTGATGGTTCAAGCATTTCCTTCAGTTTATAGTGTGAGCAGTTTTTGTTTGTAGTATGTTTTAAGTTTATTAGAGCAGAGTTTCAGGGTTTGGAATAGGTTAGGAATCAGATAAACGACTCCAGCCCAATGGATACAAGGCACTGGTGTTTCTTATTCTCACTTGCAAAGTAGTGAATGGCAGGCAGGGTAGGGTGCAGGTGTCAGAGATGGTTTCAAGAAAAGGAACATGGTCTACTTGTTCTTGACAACTCGCAGGGAGCATGCTATCCCCAGACGGAGCCATATGTTAGTACCAGATCTGTCCTACAATTTTTTTTATTCTGGCAGGGCGTATGTAAAAAATAACCCCAATTCTCCCCTACTAGAATGTTCGAAAGTATTCTAGTCAGTATAGTCAGTCTTCACGTTTTGTCCTAAATATTTGCCTAATAACCTCATCATCTCTCTGAGTCTTTCAATACTTCTTATCCTCGACTTTATACTCCACATATTACATGTCTCATATGCGCAAATGCCAAAGTTTATGATATTTTATTTTTTACCTTTCCATGGGTTTTATATTATTTAAAGTCATAATCTTTATATGGTTATGTTTATTTTCATAAATTATTTGTCTATTCTATGAAACATCCAACTTATTACAAAGAAAAATTCATATTCCTTTATGTATCTGGGTCAAGTCATGCGTTCATAATCGAGTTCAAGTGTCTCAAGCATTTACAGAGAGAATTCCCAAGTTCCCTGTATTTGCAAGAGTTCAGTTTTAAGATTCATGTGCTCATAGTGAACATCAAATTCAAGTATCAAAGAATGCCTGGGTGTAAAAATGGTGTAAGAAAACCTAGAATTCTACTGTGAGGGCATATTTCTTTTGCAGAATCAAGTCCTTATTTGTTTGGTTGGACACACAAGTAAGTCTTCAAATGTGGCCACCTTATACAACATTCTCCTTAAAGAAGCACAAGCTCACATCAAAGTTATATGGATCATCTAAAAGAGCGCTCACAAGGACTCCACGAGTCTACCATTGTGCATTTTGCATTGATCAAGTTTGGAAACGTCGATTTGAGAGATTGATGAAGGCCCCACTGCTAAATCATGTTTCCATATAATGGTAATTTTTGAGTATTAAGGAATATGCCTAGCACCGAAAGAAGAATGTTGGGAATCAACCAAATGTTTTGCGTCAAGGAGAAAATATTTATGGGTTTTCAAACGCCAACATCCCGAACTATAGTTCATATTCCACAGTCATCACCAAGTCATCTACATCATGCTAATTTCGAGAGATGTTTAAAAGCGAACACCCAATTGCTGAAGACCTAAATTAGTATGTTAACACGGTGAAGGGTATTGGGATTCAAGAAGAGAGCATGATCATATTGTCCAAGATATTGCATTCATACCAAATAGTTGGGTACCACGAGTTTACCTACAACCAACTCTATTAAGAAATGCCATTGTAATGATGTGTAAGTGTTTTAACCATGTTGATATCCAGAGATATTTGTCCCAGATATGAAGGATCGATCCAATATTTTCAGGTAGTTCGTTGGCATTTAAAACATACAGATGGCGAATCTTTGTGAACTACTTCCATGTTTAAAGGCCTGAAGGCAGCTACAGGATTTTGAGGACCCATGATAAGTGAGAAAAGTATACGAGATAGAGGATTGACTTCAACATTAAAGAGGGACATCCAGATTTAAAGGAGTACCAAAATTAGTATCAATCTCATATCTAAAGACAGGTGGTCAAATGATGGATATTCATAAATTTCTTCCTGATTTTAATCAACAGTTAGAGTATCGATTTCAAATCTCTAGGAAAAAATTCTCATCAAATGAGCCATTTACCACAAATTTCCAGGAAGGGTTTTTGCATTTGGAGGCAAATAAGGAGCAATAAAATATTCTACGGTATCGAATCAACCTTCAAACAGAAGCATGATTTGATTTCTTTCATAGCTGACTGTCTATATAATGAACATAAAATCAATTGTTGAGAGGGGAGGTTCTAGCCTGAGAGGCTGTGTGTTGTATTGTAAGTGTTGAGTATCAGTCTGAGTTTATTTCATCCTGTTAGTATATTTTGGAAATGTATGGAGCCTTGAGAAATATTTTATGAGCCTTTTTTATTTGTTTTCATGCAAATGTTGTTCATGTCTGTAATAACTCTGATGATGGATAGTGTCTCTATCCTAGTTTATTATTGCAGATACCAATGTTTGTAATTCTTAGAATGTTTTTCTGTTTGAAGAATGTTTATTAGTTATATGATCAACTGTTTGTGGTTACATAACTTATTGTTCAGCTGGTTCATACATTGCTACTCTTTGTAGACACATGTTTTTATATCATCCTTGTTTACCTTTTTCTTTCATATGTTTATAGGTCTATGCTTAAGGATTAATCATTCATCCACCCCTTCGAGTTCCTCTTCTGTTATTAAAAACCTAACTTAATCAGATTTTATCCAAGCCTTTGAAATTAAGATGTGTTAAGCTTGGCTTGTTACAGTCGAGAGTTAACTTTAGCACTAACACACATTATAATGTATAAACCAAATTTTAATGTAATGTTTTGGAAACCAGGGGGAGTCTCGGTGCATTTAATTATTATTTTGTCTCTGATTTGAGTCTCCAGTTGGAATTTTAAATATTTTGAAAGATGTATGATTTTTAACTGAAAGTGTTCACCTTTAAGACACTACTTTGAGTTTGCGGCCTTAATGACGATAACATGGGAGATTGGTGGGAATAAAAAACACCACGCGACAACCATTATGGAAAATGACGAGGAATGAAGGCAGGCGAGAGCCAACAATAGACACAAAGAACATTGGCCAAAGTAAGAAGGGGTAATATTGACATGTGGAGGTAGAAAGCGAACATGCATTGCAAGATCCCAACTACTATAAGAAAATAACAATATTATCTATTATTTTATTAATATTATTTGTTATTTTTTCAATCAAGCATTACATAGTCTTTTGTTTTATCATATGATTATGAACCCATAGTTTACAATTCTTTCTTTTGATGCTTAGTGATATATGATCAGGACATCCCTCCCAGTATGTGACCTCAATCAGTTTGACGTGAACCTGGAAAACCTCCTGCAAATCCCAAGGCCAACCAGCGTAGATAATTGTTGCACTGCTCGAGCTCCAGCACCTGCTCTTCAAGGAGATGGAAAGTCGCCATGTTGTCATGGAAAAAGACGATACTAGTACACCTGCGCATCATCATCCCTCGCGATATCTAATAGAACTAATAATTTAATAAAGTAGATTGTACATCCTACGTGTAAAAAACATATTGTCTTTAAGGTGTAATGTATTAATAAAGATGTTAGTATAGGGAAAGCAATATTTAACATGTTGCAGAGCATTTAATGTTGTTGCATCAGGCTTGATGATTGTTGGATCTCATGCAACTCAAAATCCAAAGGTCATCAAGCCTGTTGCGTCTACATTGAATGCTCTGCAACATGCTAGATATTGTTTGCATCAGTATAGCTTATGCTTATTTCAGTATGTATACACATCAGACTTTGAGTTATCTAGATCAAGTACACCAATTCAATTTAATGGAAGACCAAAAACCATATATCTTCCCATTTAACAGTTTCAAACCATTTCTATCCCTAGCATCTAGAACAGCTGAAACTACACATTTAAGCAACACCAATTGTCTGAGTTTCCCTTGTCAAAATACAAACCAAACCAAGTGCCAATTGTTGATTGTTGATGTTTAACCAGGAGAATACCCGCCTAAAGAGGCAAAGGGTTCACCCTCGGTATCTCTTCAATATCGAGACTAATAACAAGAACTACTACCAGCAAGGACCAGAGGCAGGAGAGGGGACATTAAGACAAAGGTTGTAGGGCCTGAATGAATAAAAGAAGTAGAAAATATTCATCAATAACATTTCCAAACAAAAATATTAAATTGATAGTACGTGATCGACCAAATGTTATTAAAGGTGTGCTTGATAATTTGCAGTGATGGTGTCTTCCCATGTCTAGCATTAATGGTTTGACCCCATGGACTATTGACAATTGTGCATAAGAGAAATAGATTTATAGA
Source organism: Pseudotsuga menziesii (assembly GCA_001517045.1). Taxonomy (NCBI): domain Eukaryota; kingdom Viridiplantae; phylum Streptophyta; class Pinopsida; order Pinales; family Pinaceae; genus Pseudotsuga; species Pseudotsuga menziesii. Next base: position 14,644 of record LPNX010351651.1, on the reverse strand, counting down.
TATTTGGAGCAGGAAAAACATATTGTGTACTAGAACCCTAACTACGATCAGTGCTTCACATATTTTAGAAATTTATAAATTCCTTGACGGGCTTATGGTGACCTTACACATAAAGTTCATGACGCAAATGTGATCCCCTGTATATATATTTTGAAATGACTTGGAATGGTAACATTGTAGAAGTTATTGAATTACACCTTGATAAGCTAGGGATCAAGGTGGACAATGAGATGGAGGTTAAGTGGTTGGATTTCCGATACAAGATTAAGAAACAAAGATAAAACTTAGTTAAAAGATCAAAACTCTGTTAAAAGAGAAAATGTGACCACCTAGCCACATGATCTTAGGGAAAGTGACCAACTCACTTATCCATCACAGATACAAGTGGTGGTCGTTGTTTAATCTTATTGCTAGAAGTTACATTCATAAAAAATATCCATGCAAGGGTGGTGTCCATTCTTCTTTCTCAACTTCACCTCGAGCATGAAGATGATTTGCTACCCAACTGGAAAGTTATGAGGTACATATTGATAATGGACAAGACTTATTCTCCATCGAAAATACCCAATGGATGTGTCAAATTTGTGACAACTAATTAAACTAAAATGGTTTCTCAACCGTAATTGTTGGTTGATTAGGAGTTACTGTAACCGGTGGCAGTTCTTCCGTTAATGTAACTTCTTGACTAAATGTATTTAAATTTATTTGGAGAGGAGTGAAAATAGTGAATGAGATGTGCGGATGATATGCCTAATTGTAATCTTCATTGTTGAAAGGAATAAGACATCAATACTTTGCCGAGGTGGATGTTTCCCCAAATTGGGGCTTTACCACGTTAAAAATCATGTGTAATATCTGAGTGCATTTTGTCCATTATTGTTTTAATTAATGTTATATTCATACTCAAATATCAACAAGTGGTATCAGAGCCCGAGTGCTGAAAAAGAGATTGTGTAGTAGAATCATCACTGTTGCTGTGCAAGAATCGTCTCTCTTGTAGAATCGTTGTTGCCTGCTATGAGCGTAGAGCTTTGCCTGGAACTGGCTGAGTGCTGAGCCTGGAGGTGGAAAAGCCAAACGCTGACTAAGTGGAGGTCTGTTCGTTGGCGTGAAGAAGTCTGTAGAAAGAATCGTCGTGGAGAAGGAGAAGTCTGCAGAGAGAATCGCTGTGGAGATGGAGAAGTCTGTAGATAGTTGTTTGTTGCTGCGTTTAATGGAGAGCGGTAACATTTTTTAATTTTTTAATAGAACGACATCAATTTTATAAAAAAAAGGACCAGTGTTAAATATTTGGGAAGTTTTTTGGAAGTCTGGAAAGTCCAAGTTCCGTTCGGAGTCAGCCAAAAAATTTTGCTGGAAATTAAAGTGGTTATTTAAATAAATATTTGTGTTATGGAATGAATTAATTTGAAGTTGGGATATTAATATATTTATTTCCAACATATATAAAAACAAAAACCTCGTAAGGTTTATTGCAGGTTTGGAATAAAAACGGTGGAATTTTTTTGATATATATATTGAAAATTTTGAATTGAAATGAGGCTGAAAATTTATTGGATCATTAAATCTCTGGAGTAGTATTTTGAAAGTCTAAAACTTAACATTGTAATGGAAAAAAAGTCTAGTTCAAAATTTGAGATTGAAAAATTTAGCGATAAGAATAACTTTGAGTTGTGGAAACAAAAGATGCGAGATCTGTTAGTTCAGCAAGGGTTGTAGAAGGCCTTAGATGGCAAAAGGAAAAGACCCGTAACTATGTCAGATGATGATTGGGAGGATTTGGATGCGAGAGCACTTAGCACAATTCGGTTATGTCTTGTAGATGATGTCTTATTTAACATTGCTGTAGAAAAATCAGCAGTAAGTTTGTGGAATAGATTAGAAAACGTGTATATGACCAAATCTGTAACAAATAGAATTTATTTAAAAAGATTGTTATATGGTATGAAGATGAAAGAAGGAACAAAGATTGCAAATCATTTAAATGTATTTAATAATCTTATTTTCCATTTGAATAGTATGGACGTTCACATTGAGGATGAAGATAAGGCTGTAAATATATTATGCACTTTACCTGAGTCTTCGGGTCATGTCGTATCTTCTATTAGTCTTAGTACATATGACACTTTGGAATTTGAAACTGTAATTGGAGCACTGTTGTCCGAGGAATTAAGAAATAAGGCTAATATTGAGTCCTCTACACCTGAAGCTTTGTATGTTAGAGGTCGTTCTAAAGAAAAAGGAGAAAAGTGAAGAGGAACTTCCAATTCTAAGTCAAAGGGTATAAAGAGCAAACTCAAATGTTGGTACTGCAACAACACTGGTCATCTCAAGAAAGACTGTTGGAAAAGAAAAGAATCTAATGACTCCAAATCTGAGGCAAATTCAGTTAAATCTGATTCAGGTATGATTGATGAGGTGTTATCCATTTGTAGTGTTTCGGGATATAATGAAGAATGGTTGTTAGATTCTGGTTCTTCGCACCATGTATGTCCTCATAAAGAATGGTTTTCTTCTTATCAAACAGTTAATGATGGTTGTATTCTTTTGGGAGATAATTCTCCATGTAAGACTCTTGGATTTGGAAATATAAAAATTAAAATGTTTGATGGAGTGATAAGAACACTTACAGATGTAAGGCATGTACCTCAGTTAAAGAAAAATTTTAATCTCATTAGGAGTTTTGGATTCTAGTGGTCATAAATTTACAGGTTTAAATGGAATACTAAAAGTATCTAAGGGTGCTTTAGTGGTCATGAAGGCACAAAGAGTAAGAAACCTTTTCAAATTGATTGGAAAAACTCAAACTAATGATACAACATTAATATCTGAAGGGGTGTCAAGATCCACTCAGTTATGGCATCAGCGTCTTGGTCATATGGGTGAGAAAGGACTTCAAATATTAATGAATCGAAAACTACTTCCAAACTTAAGGACTTTGATTTTGATGTTTTGTAAACATTGTATATTTGGAAAACAGTGTAGACAAAAGTTCAATGTAGGGAGTCATGTTAGTAACGGTATTCTTGATTACATTCATTCGGATTTGTGGGGTTCATCCCCTACTATTTATTATGGAAGAGCATCATATTACATATTGTTTATAGATGATTTTTCAAGGAAAGTTTGGGTCTATATTTTGAAAAGGAAAGCTGATGTGTTTGATACATTCAAACAATTTAAAGTTATGGTGGAGAAAATAACAGGTAGAACAATTAAATTTTTGAGGACGGATAATGGAGGCGAGTTTACTTCTTTGGAGTTTGAGAAGTATTGCAAAGACGAAGGGATCATAAGACATAAGACAAATGTTTACACTCCTCAACAAAATGGTGTTGCATAGCGCATGAATAGGACTCTTCTAGAGAGAGCAAGGAGCATGTTCAGCAATGCTAATTTGAGTCAAGAGTTGTGGGCAGAAGCAGTTTCAACTGCTTGTTATCTAATAAATTGGTCACCTTCCATGGCGATAAATTGTAAAATTCTGGAAGAGGTATGGACTGGTAATCCTTGTTGTGATTATTCGAATTTAAAAAAATTTGGTTGTGAAGCCTATGCTCTTACTCCTAAATATCAGCGTTCTAAGTTAGATCCCAAGTCAAAGAAATGCATCTTTGTTGGCTATGATGATGTAACAAAAGGATATAGGTTGTGGGATCCTACTGCCCGCAAAATTGTCATTAGCAGAGATATAATTTTTGATGAATCTTCTCTGATTAAATCAGAAAATATAAAAGTTGATGTGGAACAGGAACAGGTACTATCAAAACAGCTAGTTCAATTGGAGAACCAATTTTCACATGACTCAAAGGAACAAGAAGAAGTTTTTGGTGAAAATGAAGTCATAGAATATGTGGAAACCCCACAACCTACACCAAGAAGATCGACAAGGGAGAGAAAGCCTATTAAGAGGTATACTGATTTTGTCTCATCTATTGCTTTATTTACTGATGATGGAGAACCTTCTTGTTTTCAGGAAGCCATTGATTGCGCTGAAAATGCTAAGTGGAAGATGGCAATAAAAGAAGAAATGGTTTCTCTGGAGAAGAACGAGACATGGAATTTGGTTGAACTCTTTAAAGATAAGAAAGTGGTTGGGTGTAAGTGGGTCTTCAAATTGAAGAAAAGCGTTGATGGTAAGATTGAAAGATACAAAGCTCGATTGGTCGCGAAAGGGTATTCTCAGATGGAAGGTATTGACTATCATGAGATTTTTTCACCTATTGTCAAGCTTGTATCTATTCGCATTGTGTTAGCACTAGTTGTAGTTCTTGATTTCGAGTTAGAGAAACTAGATGTTAAAACGACTTTTCTACATGGAGATTTGGATGAGGATATTTTTATGGAACAACCAGAGGGTTATGTGCAACATCGTAAAGGAAAATTAGTTTGCAAGCTTAGGAAATCATTGTATGGCCTGAAACAGTCACCCAGGAAATGATACAAGAAGTTTGATTCTTTCATGGTGAGCCAAGGTTATACTAGAAGTGAGTATGACCATTGTTTGTACTTCAAAAAGTTAAATGACGTATTCATTATCTTAGTATTGTATGTTGATGATATGCTTATTGTAAGTAAAAGCATGGGCGAAATCAGCAAGTTGAAGGCTCAGATGGCTAGGGCATTTGATATGAAGGATCTTGGAGCTGCAAAACAGATTTTGGGTATTGAAATACACAGAGACAGAAGAAATGGTAAGCTCAGTTTTTCACAGGAGAAGTATGTTGAAAAGATACTTGAAAGGTTCGAAATGAACAAGGTAAAACCTGTGAATGTTCCTTTGGCTTCCCATTTTAAGCTTTCTTCAGGTTTATGTCCTAGTAGTGATGAAGAAAAGGATTATATGTCTCATGTTCCATATGCCAATGCAGTAGGATGTTTGATTTATGCAATGGTGTGCACTAGACCTAATATTCTACATGCAATAGGTGTTGTCAGTAAATACATGGCAAATACAGGAAAGGAACATTGGAATGAAGTGAAATGGGTGCTTCGATACTTAAGAGGCACAAGTGAATATTGTATCACTTTTAATCGAACTAGTGATTCAATATGCGGTTTTGTTGATTCAGATTTTGCAGGTGATTTGGACAAGAGAAGGTCTACTTCAGGTTATGTCTTTACTCTTGCAGGTGGAGATATAAGTTGGATGTCAAAGCTTCAGAAAACAGTTGCTTTATCCACTATAGAGGCTGAGTACATTGCTGCCTCACATGCTTGCAAAGAGGCAATTTGGCTGAAAGGTCTACTTGGAGAAATTGGAAGATTGCAGAAGAGTGTGCCTGTTTTCTGTGATAGCCAAAGTGCTATACATTTGTCTACAAATCCTGTTTATCATAGTAAGACTAAACATATTGATGTAAAATATCATTTTGTAAGGCAAGCCATTAGTGAAGGTGGAGTAGATCTGAAAAAAGTTCATACTAAGGAAAATTGTGCAGATATGTTTACAAAACCAGTAATATTAGAGAAGTTGCGTTGGTGTGTGGCTTCTCTTGGTTTAACAAAGAAGTGATGAATAGTCTCGGCAAAGTATTTGATGATTTGTTGTCAAGGTGGAGATTGTTAAATTTGTGACAACTAATTAAACTAAAATGGTTTCTCAACTGTAATTGTTGGTTGATTAGGAGTTACTGTAACCGGTGGCAGTTCTTCCATGAATGTAACTTCTTGACTAAATGTATTTAAATGTATTTGGAGAGGAGCGAAAATAGTGAATGAGATGTGCGGATGATATGCCTGATTGTAATATTCATTGTTGAAAGGAATAAGACATCAATACTTTGCCGAGGTGGATGTTTCCCCAAATTGGGGTTTTGCCACATTAAAAATCCTGTGTAATATCTGAATGCATTTTGTCCATTATTGTTTTTAATTAATGTTATATTTAGACTCAAATATCAACAAGAAGCACTTACCTGAGCTTGAGCTATGTGTAGGTAAGACATAGACCATAGCTAAGGCCTCGTTATGCTTTTCCTTATGCTCAGGATGGAAAGGGACTTGATGAATGTAAACATAGAAGAGGGATGTTGTGACCTTAGTAATTTTATTCTCGTTTGACATGAAGAACCAGTTTGTCTTGGCTGCAATTTTAACAGGAATAATATTGTTCCAGTGAATATAGAATTTGCAGAGAGAACAGGATATCATCATGTTCTGGACCAATACAGTCAGATATGAGTTGAGAAACCAGAAAGGAAGCGACCACCCTTAGGTAATTCTCATAAAGTTACTGACCTCTAGCTACACTTATTTTATTAGTTCCAAGCAAAACACACTGAATTGTGTATTTTTGTCCCTCAAACACACTGAATCTTCTATTTTCCTAGGAAACCATAGAAAATGAGCTTAGCTAAAATAAACACGCTAATAACAATCTACCTCACAGATGGAACTGAGCATGATTCCAAGGAGGCCAGATTAATGATGATTGATAAGGGCATTGAATTCTATGTCGATGTCATTAGAGATTCCAGTGGACTGTGAATTGAAAAAGGTTAGCATTTAATCTCTTCTCAGGTAAGCGTCTAATATCTATTGATTAGCAGAGCTTTTTAAGTAGAGAAACTATCCATTGATTTGTTGTGACCATAAATAAACTATAGTTTTACATTTGTTGAAAAATACTACCATTATAAGATGTATACGTATAATAACTTTACTTGTTTATGCCTTCCTTCCATCTTCTAGGTCCAGGTCCGCTGGTTTTTTTAGCATCGATCGCCCTAATCCTCCATGTTTATATGAAGAGGAAAATGTAGTAGCATAATACAACTTGTAGTTTAATATCATAAAAGAGGCAAAGGTAGTGGCACAACTGTCAATGACTACCTGCATGTTGTGATAGATCGTGGCAGTGAGAGATCAGATCATGGTAATGAGTGCTTTTGCATAAGAGTGGAAAACATTCATAAATCATTCAAACAACTAATGTCAAATATTAATGCTAGCGTTAATATAGAATTTCAAATTTTCAACATTTTCAGTGACGAAAACATAGAAAACAATGGCTTATTTTTTTGAAGATACTGAATATGTTCCACTTATTGATGTTGTTGAAGAAAACTTCCAATGATTTATAGATGTATCAACTTGATGTTGTTGATGATGCTCTCTCTCCTTTCTCCTACAATTGATGTTGCTGCTGTCAGTAGAATACCCTTCTTGTTAAGGGGGAGTGTTGAAATATTTTAACTTCCAAGAATATTCTATTGTATTCTATTATTGTAATTTATTCGGAGATGTTTTATTCCTCCGTCGGGATGTTATTATTGTATTTAGTCATCATAGAGTCATGAGGTAAAACATCCCTTGTAAGTTGGGTCGATAAAACCCTCCAAAAAGTAATATTATATTATTTTGATTCTTTCTAGGTAAGTCGGCTTAGTTAAGTTTGTTAGGGTCGACCTAGTTAGTGACAAAGTCAAGTGAAAGATAAAGTATAAATAGGAGTGATGTGATCCTCATTTGGAAACACACTCACTTTCCTAAATTGCATAGGAGAGAGAGAGATATATACCTGCAAGGAGAAGGAGCACTTATTCAGGGTTTTGTCTTTGTACTTTTGATCATCTATATTGAGGAATTTTTGTTGGGTTTTCTTCCCCTAGAGGGTTTCCTGAGATAAATTTGTGTCTATCTTATGATTGTGTTTCTTTTATTGATCATGTATATGCTATTGTTGTGAAATTGAATTGAATACTTATGTTATCTATATTATCATATTGAGTCTTAACATGGTATTAGAGCTAGCCTAAATAGGATAGCATTCACAAGGTGAAACTCTCTCTCTCTTCTCGCTCCGACAAGAAATTAGAGTTTCTGTCAAAGTTGGAATTTTGGAAATCTGATTACCTAGAAACTTGTGCCTCCCTAGGGTGCATCTATTGATCCCTAGATCAAATTTTTTAAGTGGGTAGATCTCTCTGAAAGTCAAACCCTAGTTTGACTTTGGACCAAAATATTGCAGAAAACCAGAAAACCGCAGATCGGAATTTTACAAGTCAATTTTGAGAGGTGAAAATTTGGAATCTCTAGAAACCAAGTGTTCTAGTCAATTCACCTCAGTCAAGTGCATCTCCTAGTAAGTTCAGTTTTACATTTTGATAAATTTCATTTTTGGTGACCTCCTGAATAAGATGGCCCCGAGCACTAAGCTTGAGGATAAGCTAGAATGCATAGAGAATTTTCGAGTATGGAAATATAGGATTGACCTCAATCTTGAAGAGAATTATCTTGACAAATGCATCAAGGAAGAAGTTGCAAAACCTGAAGAGGATGAAGCTAAGGCGAAGCATAAGAAGGACCTAATTAGGGCAATGAGAATCATTGTTGATTCTATCAAAGACCACTTGATTCCTCAAGTGTCATCCAAGAAGACCCCGAAGGAGATGTATGATGCCCTATCTATAATGTATGAAGGAAGGAACATCAATAGAAATATGAATTTGAGAACTCAATTGAAGACTGCCAAGATATTCCAAGGAGAATCCATCCAAGACTACTTCACAAAGGTCTCCTGGTTCAAGGAGAAACTAGAATCCATTGGAGACTCCCTTGATGAAGATGAGTTATTTATTACTTCTCTCAATGGTATCACTAGACCTTGGGATTCATTCATCCAGAATATGTGTGTCATAAAGGAAAGCATGAAATTCGGCATTGTATGGGAAGATTGCATCCAAGAGGAGGCCAGAGTAGCCAATAGAGAAGCTCTACTTAAAGAAGATGATCAAGCCCTAGCCACCCATACCAATAGAGGAAGAATTCAATCTAACTTCAAGAAGGAAATCCACAAGGAGTCTCAACCTTCCAAGAAGATCCAAAGGACAAGAGGAAACGATCCAAGAAGAAACTACTCCAACTTTCAATGTTTCAATTGTGACAAGCTAGGACACATTGCCAGAAATTGTCCATTGAAGAAAGAAGAACAGGAGAAGAGGAACAACAACAAAATAAATCATGCACACCTAGCTGAAGATGAAGATGAAGAATAAGAGGAAGAAGGACCTCGAAGAAAACAAGAAAAATAAGAATATGTAGAAGAGTATGTAGTATTCTCTGCACTCTCTAGGTCTGTGACACCTGGAGAAGATACATGGCTTATTGATAGTGGTGCTTCAAAGCACATGATGGGACAAAATAAAACTATGTCAAAACTTAAAGAGAATAACTCCCCTCAGAAGGTATCATTAGGAGATGACTATCAATATCCTATCGAAGGAATTGGTGAAGCAAGCTACAAGATTGAATCTGGAACCCCAATGAAGATGAAGGAAGTATTATACGCACCAGGTTTGAAGAAGAACTTACTTTATATCTCAGCATTAGATAAGAAAGGATATATGGTTTCATTCATAGATGGAAAAGTTTGTATGTGTCCCAAAGTAAAATCAATTGAAGATGCAATTGTCATTGGTGAAGAAGAAGGAGGCTTATATAAACTCAGGGACATTCAGAAACAACCCTTGTTCATGAGACCACTAAACCAAGTGAATAATGGAATAGGAGTCTTTATCACATTAAATATAAATAACTACCCCATATGATCAAAGTAGTGATGAGTTTACCATGTTTGAAGATCGATCATGAAGGAATTTGCAAAGGATGTGCAAAAGGAAAGAATATCAAGAATCCATTTTCGAAGAGTGAGACAAATGCTAAAGGCACATTGGAATTAATCCATTCAGATGTGTGTGGTCCACTGCCCTCCACATATTTGATTGGTTATGAATATTATGTTACATTTAATAATTACAATTCAAGAAATACATGAATATATTTCTTTAAAGCAAAGGATGAAGTGTTTGGAAAATTCAAGGAATTCAAAGCCTTGAGAGAGAATCATTCAGAAAGAAGAATCAAGACACTTAGACTCAGACAATGGCAGAGAATATACTTCAAAATATTTTGAATCCTTTTGTAAATAAGCTGGAATCAAGAAGGGAACTAACTACTCCCTACAATACTCAACATAATGGTGTTGTAGAAAGAAAGAATAGGACCATTATGGAAGCAGTGAATACCATTATATGCTAGAACCTCAAGAACCTCCAACTATGAAGATGTTACAAAAAAGAAATACTGCTTGGGAAAGATAAATTATACAAAAAGCAGGGAAGTATGGAGCTCCAGAAGGCTCCACAAGAGTAAGCAAGAAGCCTAAGCCATTTTCCAGTTATGTGGCTTTAATGTGTGATCTTGCAGATCAAGAACCTACTAATTATGAAGAAGTTATACAGAAGAAATATTGGGTAGAAGCAATGACAGAAGAATTCCAACCAATAATGAAGAATGATGTTTCATATATAGTTCCCAAACCAGAAGGAAAAAGTGTGGTATAGTCCAAGTGGATCTACAAGATAAAGCATGTAGCTGATGCAAGTTTTGAGAAATACAAGGAAATTTTTGTGGCTAGATGATTCTCTCAGAAACAGGGAATTGATTATGAAGTGAAATTTGTGCCATTAGCAAGGTACACTTCCATTAGAACCATCATGGCACTTGCATCCATGATGAAGTGGAGTTTACACTAGATGGATGTGAATACAACTTTCCTGAATGGTGTTATTGAGGAAGAAGTGTGCATAGAACAACCACGTGGATTTGAAGTTGAAGACATACAGACTCATGTATACAAGTTGAAGAAGGATATGTATGGATTGAAGCAAGCTCCTAGAGCTTGGTATGGAAGGATCAATAGATTTTTTACGAGTTTGGGATTTACTAAAAGTAAAGCTGGCCCTAACCTTTACTTTAAGGTTATGGATGATGAACTTGTCATATTATTGTTGGATGTGGATGATTTATTTTTGACAGGAAATGAGAAATAGATTGTAGAGTGCAAGAAGAAGCTTGCTAAAAAAATTGAGATGAAAGAACTTGGATTGATGCACTATTTTATAGGTCTGGAAGTATGGAAGAACTCAGATGGAATCTTTATCAACCAAGGAAAGTATGTTGTGCAAATCCTAAAAATATTTGATATGTTGGAATGTAAAGACATGGCCACACCCATTGATACCAACCTGAAGTTGTTAGCTGATGATTCGTCAAAGTTAGTGGATGTGACTCAGTACAGACAAATTATTGGGTCGTTGATGTATCTGACTAACACCAGGCCATATATATTCTTTGTTGTGAACACCCTGAGTCATTATCTAGTTGAGCCTATATGTGTTCACCTGGTAGCTGCAAAGCATGTGATGAGGTACCTGAAGGGTATAGTAGACTTTGGTCTATACCATGTTGGAGATCTTGACTACATATTGTATGGCTATACATATGCAGATTGGGATGGAAGTGTATCAGACATGAAGAGCACCTTAGGTGGATGTTATTTTTTGGGATCCTCCATGATCTCATGGTTTAGCGAGAAGCAATCCAATGTTTCTCTCAGCACAACTGAAGCAGAGTATATAGCTGCTTGTTTTCCTAGTTGTGAAGCCATTTGGCTTCAAAATTTGATTTCAGGTCTATTTGACCTATTGTTGGATACCACTGTGATTCTATGTGAAAACCATAGTTGTATAAAGATGATGGAGAACCCAGTGTTCCATGGCAAGTCAAAGCACATAGAAATCCAGTATTTTTACATACGGGATATGGTACAGACTGGAGATTTAAAGCTCCACTATGTGAGCACTAATTAGCAAGTTACTGATGTGTTGACTAAGCCTCTGCCTTGAGTAAAGTTTGAGTACTTCCATGACAAGCTTGGTTTCGTTTGAAAGGATATTCCTCGAAAGGGGGAGCATTGATGACAATGTTGCAGTGGTATTGTATCATCCATGTGTGAAGATTATTAATCCTCCCTTGACCATACTGTCTATTTAGATTTATCCTAACTTAGGAACCTGAATTAATTATTTGGGTCCACTAGTACCATTGCGTCCACTTGGCCTAATGGGGCCACATGTACCAGTCACTAGAGTGTGGGGAACACTGCTAGAGATTAACTGCCACTTACTACATGTGCATGTATCAGTTTGGGCACCTCCTAGAACAATCCCTACATTTTAGGAGCCACTGGGAGTCCTGACACCAACCTTCATCAGTTAGGTGGAGTTGGAACTAGTTAGTCTTAGTTAGCCTCCAGTTACATTCAGTTTGTTCACAATCATTTATCTAGCACTAGTTATGCATGGCTAATGCATGGATGCATGTGGAGTAGGCACCTTTGGCCACCTACCACACTGAGTTAACTAGTTTTACTGATTGATTGAGTTGGTTGGATGTTAGATTTTTAACATTAAGCTAGCATAACGTTAGGATATTTAACTGAGAGAACAACAAGCACAACAATCAAACACAAGAGACAATGAACACAGTGTTTTCCTCGGGGAAACCATAAATGGAGAAAACCCCACAACTTCCTCAAAGATAGAATCAGTACCAAGGTAAAACCCCAAAACAATAATATGATCTCCTAACAACAGTAACCTCTTTCTTCCTTGCCCCAGTGTTTTTCTCTTCCTCAGCTATGCGCTACAACTGAATGTGAGTGAGTTAGTGATAAATAGAGAGGCTAGATCTCTATTTATACTAATTCCCGACTTGCTAAACCCAAATAGGGCTGACTTCACTCGGTGAGTCTAATAACCCTAGTGCCCCAGAACTATGGAGACTTTAACCCTTGATCAATAGGAGGGTTACCCGCAATGAATTGACATGACTTGTTTACATTATAGAACCTCCCGATAGGAACATCGGGGCATGACATGACTCAAGTACATCCCGCAATAAACATTGGGTTACAATACATAAGAAATACAAGTGAATACATTCCGAAGTTACAATTACATCAACACTCCCTCTTTAATAGGAAGGTATTCTCTTGACACAATTTTCATCACTGGTCTTCTTCTCTGGATCATCTCATCATCTGCATCTTCAAGTCATCTTCGTCTTCAAGTCATCTTCATATTCGGATTTGGATCATCATCACTGGATCTGGATCATCATCACTAGATATGGATCATCACTGGATCTGGATCATCACTGGGCATCATCATTGGATCTGGATCATCACTGCTGGATCATCATCAATAGATAATTACGGGTGCTATCTCATGATTCTTCTCATCACAGGAAGTTCTACAGAGCCATCCCTTTTTCATGCTGGTTGTAGGCCTAGCCTCCATGTAGGGTTCTTCAGCGCTTATATCTGACACCAAATCAGAATGGCCCGCCNAGGAACACATCCAACACCATGTCAGAAAGGCATGCCCAACACTCACATCTGATCATGTAGGAACCAATCCTATAATCACATCAGAAAGGCCCAACACTCACATTTAGCCATGCAGGAACACATCCTACAATCATGCTAAAAAGGCTCTGCACTTCCAGCCATGCGGGAACACATCCTGCAACCATCCTGGAAGAGCTCTGCACTTACATCCACCCATGCGGGAACACATCCTGCAACCATGATGGAAGGGCTCTGCACTTACGTCCACCCATGCAGGAACACATCCTGCAACCATGATGGTAGGGCTCTGCACTTACATCCACCCATGCGAGAACACATCCTACAACCATGATGGAAGGGCTCTACACTTACATCTGACCATGGAAGGAACCAATCCTCTCACCATGTCAGAATGGCTCACAGACTCATCACTTCCCTTTGGAAGGGACCTTGATCTAGAGAACACCAAGCTTCTCCCTAAAGTACTCAAACTTCACTCTGGCTAATGGCTTCTTCAACACATCAGCGATCTGTTTGTCCATCGCAACATACTGGAGCTTCACTGCTCCCCTCTGCACCATATCCCTGATATAGTGATATTTGATCTCAATATGCTTCGACTTGTCATGGAACACCAGGTTCTCCAGAAACTTCACACAACTCTGGTTGTCGCAATATATACAAGTAGCATCTAACTGGAGATCAAAAAAATCAGATAGTAGCTTCCTTAGCCATACAGCCTCACAACTAGCTGAACAAGCTGCATACTTTGCTTCAGATGTACTCAGTGCCACACAGGATTGCTTCCTGCTAAACCAAGAGATCACACCTGATCCCATACTGAAGCAAAACCCTGAAGTGCTCTTCCTATCGATGGCACTGCCTTCCCAATCTGAATCAACATAACCCTCCAGGTTAATATTCTGATTCGCATCATACTTGAGCCCATAATCAACTGTACCCCTTAGGTACCTCAAAATATGCTTTGCAGCAATCAAGTGAACATGTCTTGAATCTGTCAGGAATTGGCTCAAGGTGTTCACAGCAAAGCAAATATCTGGTCTCGTGTTCGTTAGGTACATCAAGGACCCAATCATCTGAAGATACATCATAGCATCAACTGTCTCTGATGAAGCATCACTCAATAGCTTCAGGTTTGATTCCATAGGTGTGGCCATAGCCTTGCAGTCCATCATCCCAAACCTCTTCAGGATCTCTACTGTATATTTCCCTTGTCCTAGGGAAATTCCATCTGCATTCTGCCACACCTCCATGCCTAGAAAATAGTGCATCATTCCCAATTCCTTCATTTCGAACTCGGTAGCAAGCTTCCTCTTCATATCAGAAATCAACCTGTTATCCCTAAAGTTGGACCTAGACTACAGGGGATCCAAGCTTAAGGAAATCTTAAGTCTGATAAAGACTAAATCAAAATAAAATCAAATCAAA
>LPNX010351627.1:40352-56217 GCA_001517045.1 Pseudotsuga menziesii | reverse complement strand
TTATAGCTCATTGAGTGTAATACCTAAGAAGAGGTTTGCACCTAGAGAGATTTGATCCCTCTCGGCGCTTGATAGAGCCTAAGATTTGGATCTACGCTGGTATACTAGCAGTCCTTCTTCTTCTTCTGGTACTGCTCTTACTTCCTTCGGGTTTCACTATACCTTGCCTGGAGTCTATCTTCCTTTGCAAGTCTGTCAAACTATGCAACATAGACGCATTCAACTGATGCTGCTCTTCCTGGGATTTAATCAAGCTTCTCATGATGGCTGCAATATCTGGCGGTGTCTCTTGGAATATCCTTCCATTAGACTCTATGTCATCATTCCCAACTTAGACATTTTCACCCATGGAATCTTGCACACACTCGTAGGAGTCCCGAGCATCATATCCATCATGAGTTCTCATGGCTAAAACACCACTTACTTTTCCAAATGTACTATGACTCTGCAAAATGTGTTACCAACACCATTTGTCAGATACACAGTAATTTAAAATACAAACCATTTACTTACTATCACCTGGCCTATCTAGGCCCAATGCTGTAACCAATAACCTTCGATATTGTTGATGAAATTGTCATTGATGCCAACATGGCCTTGCATCGAGAATAGAGAGGAGAAAGTAGAGGAGGATATGTGAGACTACATGCTACAACTAGAGAGCAACCATGATAACCTTTATTAAAGATTGATTCAATATCAAAGTGGGTTAGCTGCATTATTTGATTCTGGTATAATAAGTTCAAATATATTTCTGTGGTTTCAAGGAGTGGTGCATTCATGTGTTAAAATAAACATCATAGGTTAGTCAGGGATATACCAAAAGGGTAGATATCCTTCTAGCAATGATCTGTATTGGCAATTACACATTGTGGTCAAAGATAGCCTTCTGAAATTTGCACAATAAGCAGCTAATATATTCCAACATTTGGAAAAGATGCCAGTGGACAGGGATTGGAAAAGATGCCAGTGGACAGAGAATTACTATCTAGTAAGAGGCAGAGATTTGAGCAGATAAGGACTGTTGATGTTTCTATTCGGCTCCAAGGTTTACTGCAAATAAAAATATACAAGTCGGCTTCAGTTCAAATTAAGGTGTCGGCCAAATGAAGATATAAGAAGTTGGCCCAATAAAAAAAATAGAAGTCGGCTAATTAAAACATTTTTTATGGCAGGTCGGCTCCTTAATTTGTGGGAAAACCTCTAGAAATGACGAGTCACTCATTTCATTTTGCATGTGTGATTTTATGTGGAATGCTCTGCAATTTTCAAAGATGTTGAAGTGTGGAAATCTCAGTGGCAGCAGATGAAATATCAGCGTGAAAATTTCGGGGAAATAGCTCTGCGTTTTTTACTGGATCTTGTGGCAGCAGTAAGGAAATTTTGGAAGGAGTATTCTCTAAGGTAGCTGCAGATTAGAAAGTAGCAATTCGTGGTAGCAGGGGAAGGATATTGCTGTTAATTAAGTGCAGAATAAGAAGCTGGGGATTGGATTGGAGTGCAGTCGGCAATATCAAAGAAACTGAAGTCAAAGGGTTGGCTTCTTAGCAAACCACGACTGATTTGGAGCTAATTTTCATTCTATTTCATAGAGGAATCCATTTATGATTGTTGTCGATTTGGTTTATAATCATGCTAGAAGTGACAGCACTGGGTCTTTGGTTATTGGTTCTGACATTGAAGAACTCTTACAGTTGGAAATTCTTTGTAAAGAGCTGAGAGATGAAAGGGGCTGACTTCAGACATCTTTGTTAACGGAACAGTCAAATAACTACCAAGTAATCATGAGCAAGGAAGCGGAGGTTGATGAACTGAACAAAACTTGGGAAAAAGATAAGAGACGTTTTGAGAATTTGGATCTGGAGCTAAAGAAATTTTCAAACCGCCTAGAGGACGCAGACTGGTTTGTGAAGTTAGTTTTACCTCTATAGGCTGCACAACAAACTTGGAAGTATGGTAATGCTAATGAAGCTTCAAAGTTTACAGGTGAAATTCACTGTGAGCATCCCAACGATTCCTTGTATTCTTTCACAGGAAATGTTATAATAGGAAAAGAGACTTATCCAATATCTGTTGAAAATGTTTTGCTAAGAATGTGAACAGTAAAGAAGTAATGACATTTATCTAATGATGCAATGATTAAGATGAAGTGAACTAGCGACATCATGATTACACAGTGTTTGGAAGCAGTCTGAATTTGTCTTGATTCTCTGGGGATTGTCGGATTAGTTTATGTGGTTTCTACATTTCCATTGTTGCTGCCCAGATAAGCAGTGGTCTCCTTGGCCTCTGCCTAAAGTTGTGTACATTGATATTGATCATTGTATATCAAAAGCTAGCAGTATTTGGTGACTGTCCAGGCCAGCATTCAAAATGAGGTTGTTCCAGAGACTGGGAATGATTTAATGGTATCTGGTGGAAGAAGCCTTAAAGGATCTAACATATAGATCTGTCTATCCTTTTTTTTTTTTAGTAGCTGGAGCATATTTGTTGATGAAATGACGATCAATAGCTTGGTAGAGTTTATCGCATGGTTGAGTAGCTAGCAATTATATGTGTAGATATTTACCAAGTAGGCCTCATTTTGCCTGTGAGGCAGCACACAGTTTTTATTGATTGTATTCCTAATTTACCAGTGTACCTAAGGAGGAATCATGGGGATGTGACAAATTGTAAATGCTTCATTGTATAAGTTGCTTAGTCTCCTTTTTTCTCGCTGCAGTCTAATACATATAACAGTACATGCATTATATGTTGGAATGTGAGAAGCCAGAGAGAAAGGAACATTGTAATTTATATCAGTCATGTTGAACATTGAAGAGGCTTGATGTTTCACCAATAAAGGATTATACATTGTGTGGTAAAAATACTACTCAACAGCAACAGAATTGACATAAGAAGTATACATGGATGAGCTGACTGACAGGTATGTACAGTGAAGGTTTTTAGCTCAGAAATTGACCAGCAGAAGAGAATTTAGTTACAAGTCAGTCTTTGCAAGAGAAGCTACAGCAATACAAGGTTGACTGATAAGAGAGCAGGAATATATGAGCATAAGTAAAAGGAACAGATATTTTGGGATAAGCAACAGATCAATAGCAGCAGTGCTTGAACATTTGATTGATGACAAAGATGACAGCCCTAGCTTATGAAACATAGTGTGAGACTGAGCTATTCTAATGACAAGCTAAGTCATGATAAAAGTAGATTGTTGGATGATATGATCAGAATGATGTACCTGACAGAATGAGTAAGAGAAGATTATGGAATGATGCTGACAGCAGCATGATGTATTCATGCTTATGATCAGAATGATGTGCCTGACAGAATAATGCACGAGAGCAGATCCTTGTAGCAGTTGACAGTGACTAGCAGGATTCCTGATATGATTTATGAGCAGTGGTAATGAGCAGTGTTCCAGCAACAACAGAGATGAGCAGTCCTTGATAACTTGGCAGTATTGAAGAGCAGGTGTGTTGCAGCAATGTTAATCAGCAGTATTGACCAGCAACAGATTGAAGAGACAAGTAATGAAGTAATGTAACAGTGAGCTTTAATGTAAATGCAAGCTTGACTTGCTTTTTGAGGTTAGGATACCTCAAACCCTTCTTAGCAGGGTCTAAGAAAACCAGGCAGGGTCCTAGATACAGAGTAGGTGCTCTATTTGTCAGTAGGTGCTGATTTTGCCTAACGGTTGTATCTAGACCAAAATAATATAAAAAGATTAGAAATTTATATGGTGTGGTGTTCTTTTGCGTTATGATTCTTATGAATGAAATGCTTATGCTTTGTGAATGATGTTTATGAAATGATTATGGTAGAGTAATGGATTGATGATTTGGTAGCTAACCATGATAAGCTAAGAAAGGTTTTTAAATTGGCTTCACACTGATTCACCCCCCCTCTCAGTGTCAACAATTGGTATCAGATCTGGCATTCGTCACGAGCCTAGCAAGCTTGAAGGATATCCTTAGACACAATGGAGGAAAAGAAAGAATCATCAAGCAATGATGTGCCTGTACTGGATACTGCAGATTATTTCAGTTGGAGGAGCAAAATGAAGGCTTATCTGAAGAAGTTTGGGATTTGGGAAATTGTCATCAATCCACCTGCTCCATCAAACAAGAAAGGAAAATTAGCTGCATAGAAGGAAGCAAACAAGGACAACACTACAGCCCTGAATTTCCTCATGGATGGACTTCCCAGTTCAGTGAGGGAAAGTGTAGGAGAGTACACTTCAGCAAAAGACCTATGGTTCAAGCTAGAGAGTGAGTATCAGAAGGCAAGACCAGAACCCAAAAAGACAGATCAGAAATCAGAAGACAAGCCCCCAGAAGAGCTAAATCAAGAAGAAGATAAACAGGAAGAGGACTCTAGTAAAGGTATGGACTCTTGTGATTATGATAGCCTATGTGATGAAATTGAGAAGGTTCTTGCAGATGATGATGAAGCAATTTTAAAAGCTAAACAGATAATTATAAACTATGTATGCCACATAGATCTCAGAGCAGATTGGTTCTTGAACAAATTTGATCTTAATCAATCTGATTACAAGGTGTTTAGGACGACAACCTTTGATTATATGGATAATCTCCAAAATCAGAATGTTGAACTAAAGGAGTTGCTTAAGAAACTTAAGCATGAAGGAGTAGGTTGGCTGAAATTGCTGAAAGAAGAGGAAGTAGAAAAGGAACAGCTAAAGATTGATTTGATCGATCTAACCCTAGAACAAAAGAACCATGATAAAGATTCAAAAATACTTGAAGAAGCAAGAGAGGTAAATCATGACTTGAAGACTCAGCTAGAGGAAGCCAAGAGGATAGAAGAAATCTTGAAGAGATAGCTAGAAGAAAAGGAAGAAACAGTCCAGAAGCTGGAAATGGAGGTAGTTGGTCTCAAGAAGAAAGGTAAGAAAAATGAATCCTTGGTCAAGCTCCAGGACAGTTCAATTGTCCTAGATAAGATCTTAGATTGCCAAAGGTCTCTGCTCGAAAAGACTGGTCTTGGTTACAAGAATAACAAAGAAAAACTTGAAGATCACACTTGGTCTCTGAAGACTCCAGAAGCAGGTCCATCAATGTCCAAAGCTGCCCCCCAGGCACTTGTGCATGCCAACAAGGAGTTTGGAAGTTCAAAGATGAAACAAGGAGTTAGGTCGGTTCATCAAAGCAACTTCATAAAGGAAACAGCTCCAAGACCCAGGTATGAAAGTAGCTTCAATGGTTATTGTTATTCTTGTTCTAACTTTGGTCATAAGGCTATGAATTGTAGGTTCCATGAAAGAAGAAGGGTTGGAAGCCCCAATGTCACAGTTAGATGTTGGACATGCAATCAAGTTGGACATGTTGCTGCCACATGTCGCACAGTGAGATGCTACTCCTGCAGAGGGTTTGGACACAAAGCCCATGAATGTGCCAGTCAAAGAAGTCAACCAAGAAGGAATACTCCATACACATCAGCAAGAAGATTTGAAGATCAGAAGTCAAATTCCTACAGTCAGGGATATGCTCAGGCATGGAGAAATCAAGTGGATCAAAGAAGTATTGGAAGTTCCAACAGCTCAGTTAGGTGCTGGTCATGCAACAAATTTGGGCACAAAGCACAAAACTGTTGGAATGATATGAGAAGACTAACATATAGCTCAGCCAAGAAAACCAGCAAGGACAATGAAGGAACAGATGTCAAGAAGCAGGTATGGATGAGGAAGACCGAGCAGTTGCGGCTAGGAGAAGTTGATCAGAGCAGGGAGGATGGCTGCCATATGGCAAGCCAAGTGTAAGGTCTCTAAAAGACCTTAGCACACCTTGAGTTCATGAGGCTGGAGAATGAACTCAAAGGAGAAAGGATGGTTACTCCAGGCATACAGACAGGTCCTAGGATCATGCATATTGACAGGGGGAGAACATACTAGTGAGCAGTGTTCAGAGATTCCAGGCACAGGTATGTGGACACCCTTTGACATTGATGCCAAAGGGGGAGAGATGAAGACTAAGGGAGAGATGCAGAAAAAAGGGGAGCATGCTCATAGGGGGAGCATGAGTTGTTGTCATCAATGACAAAGGGGGGGGATTGTTGATGAAATTGTCATTGATGCCAACATGGCCTTGCATCGAGAATAGAGAGGAGAAAGTAGAGGAGGATATGTGAGACTACATGCTACAACTAGAGAGAAACCATGATAACCTTTATTAAAGATTGATTCAATATCAAAGTGGGTTAGCTGCATTATTTGATTCTGGTATAATAAGTTCAAAGATATTTCTGTGGTTTCAAGGAGTAGTGCATTCATGTGTTAAAATAAACATCATAGGTTAGTCAGGGATATACCAAAAGGGTAGATATCCTTCTAGCAATGATCTATATTGGCAATTACACATTGTGGTCAAAGATAGCCTTCTGAAATTTGCACAATAAGCAGCTAATATATTCCAACATTTGGAAAAGATGCCAGTGGACAGGGATTGGAAAAGATGCCAGTGGATAGAGAATTGCGATCTAGTAAGAGGCAGAGATTTGAGCAGATAAGGACTGTTGATGTTTCTATTCGGCCCCAAGGTCGACTGCAAATAAAAATATACAAGTCGGCTTCAGTTTAAATTAAGGTGTCGGCCAAATGAAGATATAAGAAGTCGGCCCATTAAAAAAAATAGAAGTCGGCTAATTAAAACATTTTTTATGGCAGGTCGGCTCCTTAATTTGTGGGAAAACCTCTATAAATAATGAGTCACTCATTTCATTTTGCATGTGTGATTTTATGTGGAATGCTCTACAATTTTCAAAGATGTTGAAGCGTGGAAATCTCGGTGGTAGCAGAGGAAATATCAGCATGAAAATTTCGGGGAAATAGCTCTGCGTTTTTTACTGGATCTCGTGGTAGTAGTAAGGAAATTTCGGGTGGAGTATTCTCTAAGGCAACTGCAGATTAGAAAGTAGCAATTTGTGGCAGCAGGAGAAGGATATTGCTATTAATTAAGTGCAGAACAAGAAGATGCGGATTGGATTGGAGTGCAGTCGGCAATATCAAAGAAACTGAAATCAAAGGGTTGGCTGCTTGGCAAACCACGACTGATTTGGAGCTAATTTTCATTCTATTTCATAGAGGAATCCATTTATGATTGTTGTCGATTTGGTTTATAATCATGCTAGAAGTGACAGCACTGGGTCTTTGGTTATTGGTTCTGACATTGAAGAACTCTTACAGTTGGAAATTCTTTGTAAAGAGCTGAGAGATGAAAGGGGCTGACTTCAGACATATTTGTTAACGGAACAGTCAAAGAACTGCCAAGTAATCATGAGCAAGGAAGCGGAGGTTGATGAACTGAACAAAACTTGGGAAAAAGATAAGAGACGTTTTGAGAATTTGGATCTGGAGCTAAAGAACTTTTCAGACCGCCTAGAGGACGCAGACTGGTTTGTGAAGTCAGTTTTACCTCTATAGGCTGCACAACAAACTTGGAAGTATGGTAATGCTAATGAAGCTTCAAAGTTTACAGGTGAAATTCACTGTGAGCATCCCAACGATTCCTTGTATTCTTTCACAGGAAACGTTATAATAGGAAAAGATACTTATCCAATATCTGTTGAAAATGTTTTGCTAAGAATGTGAACAGTAAAGAAGTAATGACATTTATCTTATGATGCAATGATTAAGATGAAGTGAACTAGCAACATCATGATTACACAGTGTTTGGAAGCAGTCTGAATTTGTCTTGATTCTCTGGGGATTGTCGTATTAGTTTCTGTGGTTTCTACATTTCCATTGTTGCTGCCCAGATAAGTAGTGGTCTCCTTGGCCTCTGCCTGAAGTTGTGTACATTGATCTTGATCATTGTATATCAAAAGCCAGCAGTATTTAGTGACTGTCCAGGCAAGCATTCAAAATGAGGTTGTTTCCAGAGACTGGAAATGATTTAATGGTATCTGGTGGTAGAAGCCTTGAAGGATCTAACATATAGATCTGTCTATCCTTTTGTTTTTTTAGCAGCTGGAGCATATTTGTTGATGAAATGACGATCAATAGCTTGGTAGAGTTTATTGCATGGTTGAGTAGCTAGCAATTATATGTGTAGATATTTACCAGGTAGGCCTCATTTTGCCCGTGAGGCAGCACACAGTTTTTATTGATTGTATTCCTAATTTACCAGTGTACCTAAGGAGGAATCATGGGGACGTGACAAATTGTAAATGCTTCATTGTATAAGCTGTTTAGTCTCCTTTTTGCTCGTTGCAGTCTAAGACATATAACAGTACATGCATTATATGTTGGAATGTGAGAAGTCGGAGAGAAAGGAACATTGTAATTTATATCAGTCATGTTGAACATTGAAGAGGCTTGATGTTTCACCAATAAAGGATTATACATTGTGTGGTAAAAATACTACTCAACAGCAACAGAATTGACATAAGAAGTATACATGGATGAGCTGAGTGACAGGTATGTACAGTGAAGGTTTTTAGCTCAGAAATTGACCAGCAGAAGAGAATTTAGTTACAAGTCAGTCTTTGCAATAGAAGCTACATCAATAGAAGGTTGACTGAAGTTGAAGGAAGTGACATGGTTGACTGATAAGAGAGCATGAATATATGAGCAGAAGTAAAAGGAACAGATCTTTTGGGATAAGCAATAGATCAATAGTAGCAGTGCTTGAACATTTGATTGATGACAAAGATGACAGCCCTAGCTTATGAAACATAGTGTGAGACTGAGCTATTCTAATGACAAGCTAAGTCATGATAAAAGCAGATTGTTGGATGATATGATCAGAATGAGTAAGAGCAGATTATGGAATGATTCTGACAACAGTATGATGTATTCATGCTTATGATCAGAATGATGTGCTTGACAGAATAATGCACGAGAGCAGATCCTTGTAGCAGTTGACAGTGGCTAGCAGGATTCCTAATATGATTTATGAGCAGTGGTAATGAGCAGTGTTCCAGCAACAATAGAGATGAGCAGTCCTTGATAACTTGGCAGTATTGAAGAGCAAGTGTGTTGCAGCAGTGTTAATCAGCAGTATTGACCAGCAGCAGATTGAAGAGACAAGTAATGAAGTAATGTAACAGTGAGATTTAATGTAAATGCAAGCTTGACTTGATTTTTGAGGTTAGGATACCTCAAACCCTTCTTAGCAGGGTCTAAGAAAACCAGGCAAAGTCCTGGATACAGAGTAGGTGCTCTATTTGTCAGTAGGTGCTGATTTTGCCAAACGGTTGTAGCCGGACCAAAATAATATAAAAATATTACAAATTTATATGGTGTGGTGTTCTTCTGCATTATTATTCTTATGAATGAAATGCTTATGCTTTGTGAATGATGTTTATGAAATGATTATGGTAGAGTAATGGATTGATGATTTGGTAGCTAACCGTGATAAGCTAAGAAAGGTTTTTAAATTGGCTTCACACTGATTCACCCCCCCTCTCAGTGTCAACAGATACCACGATCTAGGGTACTCTTAACTAGTTTCTGGTCCATCCAGGCCTAATGCTACAACCTCCAGCTCTGATACCACGTTGTCAGGTACCCATACCCCATTATTAGGTGGAATAAAAAATTTCATCAAGAACCTTCACCATTCATCGAACATAGGGCATGGCCGTGAACCACATCTCAACATTTCCAACATTGTCACGCTCACCTCCGTCTTCCATGGATCAATGCAATGATCTGTAAGGAAGAATATCAGACGAGATCGAATAGTGGAGGAAAAATGCGATGGAAATCAACGATCACCAGGGATGATTTTAAGGAACCATACTTATTTAAAAGTCTATAAATGTTGGCGAATCTTACCAATTCTTAAAATACCAACTATAAAATGTTTGGCGATATTTTTCAAACATTATTTTAATTTCCAAGGACTTTATATCATTTATATAAAAAATAGGTGATTTTTAGGGTGAAAAAAGTTTACCCCGTCAAAATTGGTGAAACGTGGCTTCAAAAATTGCAAAATGGCGAATTTGTTTTTGGAGAAAACCCCCTAAAAATAGCCCATGGGCTAAATTTCTCCCCTAAAATTATCCCTGACGATCATAGGTGATCCCGTAGATAGAACTAAATCGATGGATCATAAATCACCTGCAAAAACCAACGGTGCAGAAAGACCAAGTTGCGGGGTCAAAAGTTACAAAATATTTCAATAACACTCTTTCCAACCCACATCCCGCATCCCGCATCGAAAACAGATCAACGGTGGAGAATCGTCGCGTGAAGATTGACAGTGTAGAAAACTTAACCTTGTGGGATTGGAAAATATAGAAATTGCAACACCGCGATCCCGCATCCTGCATCTCGCATCCCGCAAGTTTCGGAAGGAAATTTGTAAAACGGCATTCCGCATCCCGCATACCGCAAAATTTTTAATCCCCCAAACTATGCAAATAAGGATTTATAGCATAAAACTCAACTTTTCAGCTGAATTCTTGGATCGATTTGATCATCCAGACCATTACTAAACTGGCCAATTCTACCTTGCAACTTAGTAAAATGCATTGAAGGAAAAACATACATAGATGCCTATAATTGTAGTTATTCAGGGAACAAAGCATAACTCAACATAACAACATGTTCATCACATTCCATCAAGCAAATACAATGCAAGAATTACAGTTACAGAGAATTATGTAGACAAGAAAACTTACCTTGAAGAAATTTTGTCCTGCAACCAGCTATGTCACTCCAACATTCCACCCAACCATAGGATAGTGTGCTCCTTAATCTCTCAACAACATTGCCACCCCCGAGCTGGGAATGATTTCCTACAAGGATAAGGGAACACTAGAAGACTCATACATATCCTAGGATGCAAACAAACTCATCCAAGCCAACACAACTAGGTTTCACTGGTTGTAAAGGAAACAATCCCTCAAATGGGTTTCACAGGCCAATTAGCCAAGCCATCTCACATTTGGGTTTCACAGACTGTTCACAGTGAATTCAACCTTCACCTTAACGACCAGTCAAGCCAACAGTTGGGTTTAACATACTATACACAGTCAAGCCATCTCACTGTTGAGTTTATCAGGATACCTAGCCAACCTAGCATTAGCAGTTAGGTTTATCAGACTGTCTAGCCAAAGGTTACTTACCAGGTCAGGTGAAACAGACATATCCAAGCCAACAGATGGGTTTAACAATATACTAGCCAAGCCATCTTTCCAGTTGGGGGTATCAGGCTTCTAAGGAAATGGGAAAAAACAACTGCTAATCTAGTGAGCTCATCTACAGAGATAAGGACAGCTTCAAAATATCTATCTAGCCTAGATTCCCCTCTGCCTACACACCCAACATAAGGAAGTGTCTCCTTCTCTGCTCCATAGTCCCTCAGGCTACACCTTCCCTTCCAGTGCTCTTCAGGATGTGCATGGAAGGTTCACTAGCCACTCTTATCTTACTATGAGGTTCCACACCAGGTTTATCAAGCGCATTCTACGTCTCTCCCATTCATAAGTCTTGCACACAGTTAGACCCAAGCCAAGGTTCACAACACAACAACCACAGGGAGACTCTACATCACAGGCTTACTCTGAACATGAGTAATAAGGTATCATAAGCTCTATAGTTAACACTGCAACATAGCAAATACCACAATGTCCAGGAAAAACCACACTTCGCAGATCATGAAGAATACATACAAGAGGATCTCTACTGCTCTCCCGCTTCCACATGACGACCTGCGGAGTGAAGGAGTGAAAGCATGAGGTGAAGTGAATCATGAATGGGCCAGAACGCCCTGTAGTTCTCAAAATGTCAGAGTAAAACCAAACGTGAATGCGTGGTTCAAACAGACATACGGTTCTGATGTTTTCTTGTCCCTGCAAGCAAAACATGACATTCCAGAACTAGGTGCTCTGCCCCATTCGAAATTGCCCATAGTCTTCCTCTTCCAAGCAATAACTGCCTCAACCACCTTTTGGTAGAATGAATGGTTAGGAAGAAAAGACAACAAATATGGTAGTTAATAGTTTTGATGGATCCTCCTCATTACACATGGATTTTCCCCAAACGGGTTCAAGGTTAACATTCCCACCCCCTTATCCTTAGGAAAATCATGCCCCCATCTCATTATTCATTAAATTGACATAGTTGGCCATGGGTTTTCATTATATTGCATATTTACATTATGTTTACAAGCATGCTTGACTTAGCACAGAAACCATAGGCATCAACCATGATCACCTATACACCAACATCAATCAATGACAGGGTCTTGGCCTTGAGCTCCTTGTCATGATTTCATATAATATTTACATCACATACATTAATGCAACGGGGTCAAAACCGGGGTGTTACAAGCTACAATATATTCATCCTTGGTTGCACTAAGAGAAACAATGCTCGACTTTCTGCAACATGTTGGAGTGATCTTTCTATTTGTAGCACTGCCAACCCAATCAAATTCATCATATCTCTGCGGGCATATTCTCTAGTCTCTCACAAATATGAGACAATACTCAATTGTACCGTTTAGGTACCACACCATTTTCTTTGAATATTTTTCCTGGATAAGGAAAATATCCTCTGTATTTCACCATAACTCCAATCCCAAGAATCATTTCAATATTCTTGAACTGTGAGATATACCATAGTCAATCCCTCTAAGTTGGAGCACTATCCTCCCTCTACATCGTGTACTCTCTACATTAGGACATTGTAGTGACAGGTAGCCTCCTCT
Source organism: Pseudotsuga menziesii (assembly GCA_001517045.1). Taxonomy (NCBI): domain Eukaryota; kingdom Viridiplantae; phylum Streptophyta; class Pinopsida; order Pinales; family Pinaceae; genus Pseudotsuga; species Pseudotsuga menziesii. Next base: position 43,537 of record LPNX010351627.1, on the reverse strand, counting down.
ACTACTAATTTTCTTTGTATCCATCTATGTCACCTATCAAGGTCACTAGATATTAAGATACTCCGTCTCAAACTTTGTTGCAAGTTTTCTCTTGCACCCACCCACTTACACCTCCATTACTTTGCAGGCTTCTATCTTCAACCTTGTAGTAAATGTTGGGATCTCCATCAGGCTTCCTTATGTAACTGTATGTGCTATCCCATGGGTGCCTACTAAGATTGTACAAATCCTTCTGTTCATAGGTGATTCTATGCAGAGAGTATCAAACCTTGTAGGTTGCTTGATATGTTATTCTACTTTGATCACACCAACTGTCTAGTGTAATATCCACCCTAGAGCAATGACTTTCCATAATTGATTGTCTCTTTCTGATATAAACCACGAACCTTGCTTTGTATCTTTTGATACTTTGATCTGTTGTATACTTGATCTTGTAGATCTACTTGGAAGACTTTAGAAAACTTCCCTTCATGTCTTGAAGTCATTTCCAAACATAATTATGTATGATCAATCGGTACTTATTGATAATACCGTCCTTCCATTCTTCCTTCTCGGGACACTCTTTTCACAAGTTTCCTTTCTCATCACAACTAAACAACTGAGTTATGAGATGTCTTTTTATTCTTTGCGGGAATGTTCTTCCATATTTTCCTTTCTCTTCTTGGCATGATTTGTTAGGGATTGATTGTCATATTCATCCATCTCTTCTTCTTTTTCTATCAATCAAGATTCTTCTTATGTGCACTCCTCCATAGGTGAGCTTCCTTATATAACAAATCTCTCGAATGAAATATTCCCATGAAATTGGGAGACCATTCAAGGTTGTAATCTCCACTTCTACTTCTTCGACATTGTATCCAATTCCTTCCGGTTTCTCCTTGATCTAAGAGATCCTGATGAACTAATATTGAATGCTTTCTGATATATGCATCTTCACATCCTCGAGTTTCATTCTCAAGGCCATCTTCCAGTTGATGTTTTTTCCTTTGTAAAAGCTTGTGATTTCATCGAACATATACTTGGGAGTCTTCAAGGATGATACATGTGAGATCCAATCAAGACAAAATTAATCCTCTTGAATTTGACTAAGTCCTTCTTGTGATTTTTCTTCATTTCCCTCTGGATCTGCAAATTCCTCTTTGATATAGTTCTCCATGTCATGCCTCTTCAAGTATGAGAATCACTTTCTACTTCCATGCTCAAAATTTCTCGACTCCTTCAATCTTGTCCTCAAGCTTCGTTCTATTTGTCATCATGATAAAAATGAGAACCTCAAATGGAAATATAGAGGATAGAACTTACCAATGAGATTACTTCAATTTGATGGTTTCTTGAAATCTCTTCTGGAATACTGCTTTCAGTGGACCTAGGGTTTGATAGAAAACCCTAATTTTTCAACTTAGGTATCTTTCATATCTAATTGGATGGAAAGATGTTCCTCCTGAAGGTGAGTTGAGAAACCTACTTATTTTCCCAAAACTGTGGACAAAACTGCAAAATATTTGATGCCTAGTTTTTCCCGACAACAGTGTTAGGTAAAAAATTAAGAATCCACAAAATGAGAAACTTCCTACATAGAAATATGCACCTTCCTAGGGAGAGTTTGATAGTTCTCATTTTCAACTGATCGATGGAGGGAAGTTCCTAGAATAGGAAGCCCTAGTTTTTCTCTAGTTTATCTACATAATTGACTGATCTTGTTTTTGTTATAGCTCTAAATTTTCTACTCCTCAAGGTCTAAAATTTCATTTTGAGGTATCCTAGTCTGATTCTTTCCAACCCCACAGATTAGAGAATAATTGGATTCACCAAGTGGGACATATGCGAAGTTTCCCAAGGTGACTAAAATTCAACCAAAGCTTGTACCGCAACTAGCTATGTCACTACAAAATTCCACCCAACCATAGGCCAGTGTGCTCCTTAATCTCTCAGCAACACTGTCACCCTCGAGCTGGGCATGATTTCCTACAAGGATAAGAGAACACTAGCAGACTCAGACATAGCCAAGGATGCAATCAAACTCAGCCAAGCCAACACAGTTGGGTTTCACAGGCTGTAAAGGAAAACATCCCTCAGATGGGTTTCACAGGCCACTCAGCCAAGCCATCTCACAGTTGGGTTTCACAGACTGTTCAGAATCAAGCCAACCTTCACCTTAAGGACCAGTCAAGCTAGCAGATGGGTTTAACAGACTGTACACAGTCAAGCCATCTCAATGTTGGTTTTATCAGGCTACCTATCTAAGCTAGCATTAGCAGTTGGGTTTATTAGATTGTCCAGCCAAAGGTTACTTACCAGGTCAGGTGCAACAGGCATGGCCAAGCCAATAGATGGGCTTAACAGGATACCAGCCAAGCCATCTTTCCAATTGGGTTTATCAGGCTTATAAGGAAATGGGAAGGAAGAACTACTAAGCTAGTGAGCTCGTCTACAGAGATAAGAACACCTTCACAAGATCTATTTGCCCTGGATTCCCCTTTGCCTACACACCCAACACAAGGAAGTGTCCCCTTCTTTGCTCCACGATCCCTCAGGCTACACCTTCCCTTCCAGTGCTCTTCAGGATGTGCATGGTAGGTTCACGAGCCACTCTTATCTTACTATGAGGTTCCACACTAGGTTTATCAAGAACATTCTATGTCTCTCCCATTCATAAGTCTCGCACACAGTCATAACCGATCCATGGTTCATAACACAACAACCACAGGGAGTCTCTACATCACAGGCTTACTCTAAACATGAGTAACAGGGTCTCATACGATCTGTAGTTAACGCTGTGACACAACAAATACCACAATGTCGAGGAAAAAGCACACTTTTCAAAACATGAAGGATACATACAGGAGGATACATATCATCATCATCATCATCATCATCATCATGACAATGACCATGACAATGATGATGATGATGATGATGATGATATTGAGCATGATGACTATGATGATGATGATGATGATGATGACCACGATGAAAATGAAGAATGATGATGATGATGATGATGACCACGATGATGATGATAATGAACAACATCATGGACACCATCAACATCATCATCATCATCCTCATCATCAACATCATGAACATCATGAACGTCATCATCATCACCATCAACATCATGAACATCATCACCATTCATCATCATCATCCTCATCATCATCATCACCATCAACATCACGACCATC
>LPNX010351627.1:15621-36327 GCA_001517045.1 Pseudotsuga menziesii | reverse complement strand
ATGTCCATGAATGATGATGAAAACAACCACTTCCCAATCGGGTCTATGGTTGTTAAAGGTGAATACTTGACACAGGACAACAATGCAAGAAAGAGGGGCAGATATGTTTACAAGGATTACAAACCAGGTGCGAGTGTGTACCACTTTACCAACTTGGTCATTGGTACAAACATCCAGGTACGAACAATGCCTAGCTGAAATTCATCGAAGGTACGCTACTTCTTACCAGATACAGAGCACGAGAGACTAATGGAAACCATCCTTATAAGAGATGATGCTGAGGGCTTGGTTGTATGATAGTAGGTGGGATCTAGCATGATGAGGTATGTTACATACTCTGAATACTATACTATTTGTAATTGAATATTGATATATGCTCAATTTTCTCATGTACATGTTTTTTATGAATATGTCAATTTTTTGTTCTTGGTATGCCAAATTTTTCATTTAATAAAACCTAAGATTATGAATGATCATGTCTAGTCACTATGTATAGTCCTCCCTCTCAAACTCAAATCACTCCTATTGAGTCTATTCTTGAACCTTTTGGCCATATAAGAACTTGAGCATCCACAAATGTAACTCTATAACCTCTATCGTTCAAAGTTGATATAGATAGTAGGTTCTTCTTCAGTCCTGGTATAATTAATACATCTTCCATATGTAGAGAAACTCCAGAATCTAGTTGGATTGTTGATGTTCCAACCCCTTTTATAACCTGGCATGTGCCTAGAGGTACCACTATCTACCAACCAGGTATTAGTATTGTTTGTAATAATGCCTGCAAGAGTTTAGATATGGCAATTTGATTTTTCCCATTTTTCAATTCTTAGACAATATTCTGAAATTGGAAGCAGAAACCATCTTGACAAAATTTGAAAATCTGATCCAAAAACCCTAGACCAAAAGTTTTCCTCATTGATGTTAATCTCCTCACAAGCAGATCTTATTCACCCATAAATATCTAATGTTGATTCGACCCCACTCTAACATTAGAGGAAATTTCAACTCAAAATGGGCCTTTTAACTTTTATTCAAATTCCATGTCATCATGTGTTAGCCAATGAAATTGATTTAAATTTGAAATACCGTATAGGTCTTAAACACTTTTTTAATATAAATTTGGGGATAGCTATCATAAAAAAAACTACTTTTTTTGTTTGTGTTTTTGACATATCTCTCTATGTTTTTACTCAAATTTCAATCAGGAGAGCTCGTTGGATGCGGAATTAAATTTCGCATCCAACGAGTACCCACTTGGCATACTTTTGATGGACCTCGCTACCCCAAAAACAAGAAATACCTGGAAAAATGGAATGATGATGTCATCATTCCTTTTTTCCAGGTATTTCTTGTTTTTGGGGTAGCGAGGTCCATCAAAAGTATGACAAGTGGGTACTCGTTGGATGCGGAATTTAATTCCACATCCAACGAGCTCTCCCGATCGAAATTTGAGTAAAAACACAGGGAGATATGTCAAAAATACAAACAAAAAAGTAGTTTTTTTCTTTTCTTCCTCCAAAATTAATAAATATTATTTTATTTTTTTAACTATTATTTTATTAGTTCATTTTAGGAGGCCCATTTTGATTTGAAATTTCCTCTAATGGAAGTCCTAGACACTTCTTAGAAGTCCTAGACACTTCTTAGATCGCATGTCAAATTCAACATTAGATTAGACTTTGTATATTTCACAAGAGGATAAAATCCCCTATTAAATAAACAAGTCAACTCATTATAATATAGAAAACAAGTCAACTCATTATAGTTTGTAGAAGCCCTGGTTTGTATGTAAACCCTAGCTTGTAATAAACCCTAGCTTCTATGAAAACCATAGCTTGTAGTAAGAGTCCTAGTTTTGTGTAGTAAACCCTAGTTTGTATAATCCCTAGCTTGTATGTAAACCCTAGCTTGTATGCAAAACCCTAGACTGAGGTACAATTGCTAGTTTCGTATAGTAAACCCTAGTTTGTAAGTTATGCACTAGTTTGTAGGGTTTCTATGGTTTAGAGTAGAAACTAGGGTTTAACCTACAGACTATGATTTCCACAGTCTCGGGCTTAAACTATAAACACGAGTTTATACTACTAACTAGGGTTTATACTAGCTTGTATGCAATTCCTAGCTTGTAGTAAAAGTGTCCCTGAACGACATTTTCATGCGACCTAGAGCTTGACATATCTCGACAACCGGAGGTCGGATCGACGAACCGTCGAATCCGTTGGTCTCCTGGCATGCCATTACCCCTAGGTGGCCCTCTCCCTCGTGTCCTCGTGGGCCAATGACGTCGTTGTACAGTCATTTTCTAAACTAGTTTTTTGCCCAGTGCACTTCAATGCAAATCTGGCATTGGTGGGTCAACTCTGCAAAACCATAGACCGAGCAAGTGTTGGTGGTCTACCCACGTCGGCATTGCCCATACACACTTGCAGGAGCCGACGGCACGCACTTTCGCCGCTCCGTTTGGTTTTTTGCTCCCGGACCAAGATTGACCAATTGTCCCTGAACGGCATTTTCATGCGACCTAGGGCTTGACATATCTCGGCAATCGGAGGTCGGATCGACGAACCGTTGAATCTGTTGGTCTCCTGGCATGCCATTACCCCTAGGTGGCCCTCTCCCTCGTGTCCTAGTGTCCCAATGATGCCGTTGTACAGTCATTTCCTAAACTAGTTTTTTGCCCAGTGCACTTCAATGCAAATCTGGCATTGGTGGGTCAACTCTGCAAAACCCTAGACCGAGCAAGTGTTGGTGGTATACCCATGTCGGCATTTCCCATACACACTTTTAGGAGCCGACGGCACGCACTTTCGCCGCTCCATTTGGTTTTTTTCTCCCGGACCAAGATTGACCAATTGTCCCTGAACAACATTTTCATGCGACCTAGGGCTTGACATATCTCAGCAACCGGAGGTCGGATCGACGAACCGTCAAATCCGTTGGTCTCCCGGCATGCCATTACCCCTAGGTGGCCCTCTCCCTCGTGTCCTAGTGTCCCAATGATGCCATTGTACAGTCATTTCCAAAACTAGTTTTTTGCCCAGTGCACTTCAATGCAAATCTGGCATTGGTGGGTCAACTCTGCAAAACCGTAGACCGAGCAAGTGTTGGTGGTCTAACCACGTCGGAATTTCCCATAAACACTTGCAGGAGCCGACGGCATGCACTTTCGCCGCTCCGTTTGGTTTTTTGCTCACGGACCAAGATTGACCAATTGTCCCTGAATGGCATTTTCATGCGACCTAGGGCTTGACATATCTCGGTAACCAGAGGTCGGATCGACGAACCGTCGAATCCGTTGGTCTCCTGGCATGCCATTACCCCTAGGTGGCCCTCTCCCTCGTGTCCTAGTGGCCCAATGACGCCGTTGTACAGTCATTTCCTAAACTAGTTTTTTGCCCAGTGCACTTCAATGCAAATCTGGCATTGGTGGGTCAACTCTGCAAAACCCTAGACCGAACAAGTGTTGGTGGTCTACCCAAATCGGCATTGCCCATACACACTTGCAGGAGCTGACGGCACGCACTTTTTCCTCTCCGTTTGGTTTTTTGCTCCTGGACCAAGATTGACCAATTGTCCCTGAACGGCATTTTCATGCGACCTAGGGCTTGACATATCTCGGCAACCGGAGGTCGGATCGACGAACTGTCGAATCCGTTGGTCTCCTGGCATGCCATTACCCCTAGGTGGCCCTCTCCCTCATGTCCTCGTGGCCCAATGACGCCGTTGTATAGTCATTTCCTAAACTAGTTTTTTTCCCAGTGCACTTCAATGCAAATCTGGCATTGGTGGGTCAACTCTGCAAAACCCTAGACCGAGCAAGTGTTGGTGGTCTACCCACGTCGGCATTTCCCATACACACTTGCAGGAGCCGATGGCACGCACTTTTGCCGCTCCATTTGGTTTTTTGCTCTCGGACCAAGATTGACCAATTGTCCCTGAACGACATTTTCATGCGACCTAGGGCTTGACATATCTCGGCAACCGGAGGTCGGATCGACGAACCGTCGAATCTGTTGGTCTCCTAGCATGCCATTACCCCTAGGTGGCCCTCTCCCTCGTGTCCTCGTGGCCCAATGACGCCGTTGTACAGTCATTTCCTAAACTAGTTTTTTGCCCAGTGCACTTCAATGCAAATTACATCATGTCTTCAGGGGTCCTTTTTGTGAAATTCAGCTTGATGGATCTCGTCCATAACAACTCTCCTTATATATGCTACATTTGGAATATAAATCCTGCATTTATAAGTAAGAATCCCATCTTCTTCCAAATTGTATCCCTCATACCTCTTTTCAAGACTTTGCTGCTGCAATTTGTCCTTGACGTACATATACAATTCATCTCTAGCAGTATGATTAACAATCTCCTGCCTCAAATCTGAGTGGCAAGTAATAAGAGATGCCACGTGCATTGCTTGCACCTTCTTGTTGAGTGCATCAGCTACCTTATTCTCTTTTCCTTTTATGTGATTGATTTCAAAATCAAACTCACATAAAAACTCCAGCCATCTAGCTTTCCTAGCATTTAGAGTAGGCTGATCAAACAAATACTTCAGACCAGAATGGTCTATCCTCAGCTCAAATATTCTACCCATCAAGTAATGCCTCCACATCTTGAGAGCATGTACTATGGTTGTGGGCTCTAGATCATGAGTAGCATAGTTCTTCTCATGTTCCTTCAACTTTCTTGACTCATAACATACAATGTGGTTGTCCTACATAAGGACTCCTCCAAGCCCTTGTCCACATGCATCGGTACACACCACAAAATATTTCTCTGGGTCTGCAACCTTCAATACTGGTGCACTGGTGAGAAGATTCTTCGACTGTTGGAATCTTTCTTCTCACCTTGAGGTCCATTCAAACATTATCCCCTTCTTTTGCAAGGAAGTTATGGCATGTGCAACCTTGGAGAATCCATCAATGAATCTCCTATAATATCTTGCAAGTCCCATAAAAGATCTCACATCTGTCACACTTCTTGGAGTAGGCCAATTCATAATGGCTTCAATATTTTTAGGGTCCATAGATATACCCTCCTCGGAGATAATGTGACCCAAATACTGAATTCTCTCTATAGAACTCACACTTGCTCATCTTTGCATACAGCTAATGATCCCTGAGCAATTGCAATGTCAATCTCAAATGCTCTTAATGCTCTTCCTCGTTCTTGGAATAAACAAGAATGTCATCAAGGAAAAAAAGAACAAACTTGTCCAAATACCTGCTGAAGACACTGTTCATAAGGCACATAAATGTAGCTAGTGCATTTGTGAGACCAAATGGCACCACTACAAACTCATAACGCCCATACCTTGTTCTGAAGGTTGTCTTATGAATGTCTTCATCCTTGATTCTTACATGATGGTAACCAGACCTCAATTCAATCTTGGAAAATACCTTTGATCCTCTCATTTGATAAAAAAGATCATCAATACTAGGCAAAGGGTATTCATTCTTCATTGTGACTTTGTTTAGTTGTCTAAAATCAATACACAACCTGAGTGTACCATATTTCTTCTTTACAAATAGAACTGGTGCCCCCCAAGGAGACACACTGGGTCTGATATACTTCTTCTCCAATATCTCCTACAGCTACATCTTCAGCTCTAACATTTCATGGCGTGCTCATTATGTAGGGTGTCTTGGACACTGGTGCTGCTCCCGGCACAAGTTCAATTGTGAAATCAATGTCCCTCTTTGGAGGAAGCCCTGGAATTTCATTAGGAAACACATCCCTGAATTCCTGCAACACATGAAAGTCCTCCAACCTACGAGTTTCACTCTTTGTTGCCTCCAAAATATGAGTTGCATACAACTGGAAACATTTCCTACAGAACTTCTTCAATTGCATTGCTGAGACCTACCTCATGGAAATCACCTTTGGAATGCCTTTCACAATCCTTTAGTTGCCTTCTTCATCCAAGCACTCAAAATCCTTATTATAACAGTCAAGCTTTACTTTGTGAGCTTCTAACTAATCCATTCCAATGAGAACATCATAGGAACTAAGCGGTAGAACATTCATATCTACACAAGTGATCAATCCATTCATACTCAATGGACATTTCTCTATCACTTCACTAAGCTTTCTCTTAGTTCAAGTGACTAACTGAACTAGCCAAGATTTGTTATGCTTTACTTTCTTAAAGGCACAAATATCCACTACTCTAGGAGTAATGTAACTGTGAGTAGAACTAGAGTCAATCTAGATAGAAATAGATTGATCAACAATCTTACCTGCAACTTCAACCAAATTGGATTGGTGGTCTTCCTATCGGTCCTCCAGTGCTACATAAATCCTAGGGACGGCCAACGCTACTTGACCCACCGTTTCTGCTTCTTGCATGTTGTAAGCTGGCCTTGCACTCTCATTCTCGAGTGGACAATTCCTGCGCATGTGGGGTCCTCCACATCTCCAATATTGGAGTGGTTCTCTGTTCTACTGTGGAACTCTTGGTTCCTCTTCCATCACTCTAGCTGGATGCTTCTCAGCTTGTGATGGTTTCTTCTGCTAATTCCTGAAGCTAGAAGGTTTGAAACCTTTCTTTCTTTGATCCAACTTGTCATTCTTCTTGTCCTTCCATGTCTTATGGTAACCCGGTTTCCCTTTGCTTTTCTCATAGTAATACTTATCCTTTCTAATTGCTTCTTCAAGAGTTATAGGCTCATAAAACTCGATTCTATCTTTGTAATACTCAAGTGATCCACTCAGGAAACACTAAATTTTCACTTTTTCATCCTTGATGTACCTGGCATACCTTAAAAATTCCAAGAACTTATTCACATACTCTTCCATGGTCTGCTATCCTAGTCTCATCTCATGGAATTATTTGATCTTGTCATCATAGTACCTGTCAGAGAGATATTTCTACTTGAAATACTTATTGAACTGTTTCCACTTAAGTCCCCTTTCACTGATCTTCCTTACTTGCTTGAAGTGCTCCCACCAAATGCATGCCCTTCTATTCAGATTGAATATGGAAACCCTTGCCTTCATGTTTCTCGAATGATCCTGAACTTGGAAGTACTTCTTTATTCCTAGAAGCCAAGATTCTGCCTCTTGTCCAGTCTTTACCTTGCCATCAAACGTAGGAGGTTTATCCTTCTTAACTTCATCACGAGTGTGATCTCTATGGGGCCTCTTTCTCTTTCCCTTGTGAGAAGAAGAGCTCGAATCCCCACTTGAATCCTCTTACTCAGATGATATACTAGCAATCCTTCTTCTTCTTCTTCTGGTACTGCTCTTACTTCCTTTGGGTTTCACTGTACCCTGCTTGGATTCTATCTTCCTTTGCAAGTCTGTCAAACTCTACAACATAGAAGCATTCAACTGATGCTGCTCTTCCTCAGATTTAATCAAGCTTCTCATGGTGGCTACAATATCTAGCGGTGTCTCTTAGAATATCCTTCCATTAGACTCTATGTCGTCATTCCCAACTTAGACATTTTCCCCCATGGAATCTTGTGCACGCTTGTAGGAGTCCCGAGCATCATATGCATCATGAGTTCTCATGGCTGAAACACCACTTACTTTTCCAAATGTACAATGACTCTGCAAAATGTGTTACCAACACCATTTGTCAGATACATAGTAATTCAAAATACAAACCATTTACTTACTGTCACCTGGCCTATCTAGGCCCAATGCTGTAACCAACAGCATCCGATACCACGATGTAGGGTACTCTTGACTAGTTTCTGGTCCATCCGGGCCTAATGCTGCAACCCGAAGCTCTGATATCACGCTGTTAGGTACCCATACCCCATTATTAGATAGAATAAAAAATTTCATCGAGAACCTTCACCGTTCATCGAACACAGGGCATGGTCGTGAACCACAGCTCAACATTTCCAACACTGTCACGCTCACCTCCATCTTCCATGGATCAATACAATGATCTGCAAGGAATAATAATAGAGGAGATCGAATAGTGGAGAGAAAACGCGATGGAAATCAACGATCACCAAGGATGATTTTAAGGAACCATACTTATTTAAAAGTCTATAAATGTTGGCGAATCTTACCAATTCTTAAAACACCAACTATAAAATGTTTGGCGATATTTTTCAAAAATTATTTTAATTTCCAAGTACTTTATATCGTTTATATAATAAATAGGCGATTTTTTAGGTGAAAAAAGTTTACCCCATCAAAATTGGCGAAACGTGGCTTCAAAAATTGCAAAATGGCGAATTTTTTTTTGGAGAAAACCCCCTAAAAATAGCCCATGGGCTAAATTTCACCCCTAAAATTATCCCTGACGATCACAAGTGATGCCGCAGATAGAACTAAATTGACGGATCATAAATCACCTACAAAAGCCAACGGTGTAGAAAGACCAAGTTGTGGGGTCGAAAGTTACAAAATATTTCAATAACACTCTTTGCAACCCACATCCCGCGTCCCGCATCGAAAACAAATCAACGACGGAGAATCGTCCCACGAAGATTGACGCTGCAGAAAACTTAACCTTGCGGGATTGGAAAATATAGAAATCGCAACACCGCAATCCCACATCCCGTATCTCGCATCCCACAAGTTGCGGAAGGAAAGTTGCAAAATGACATTCCACATCTCACATACCGCAAAATTATTAATCCCGCAAACTGTGCAAATAAGGATTTCTAGCATAAAACTCAACTTTTCAGCTGAATTCTTGGATCGATTTGATCATCCATACCATTACTAAACTGGCCAATTCTACCTTGCAACTTAGTAAAATGCATTGAAGGAAAAACATACATAGATGCCTATAATTGTAGTTATTTAAGGAACAAAGCATAACTCAACATAGCAACATGTTCATCACATTCCATCAAGCAAATACAATGCAAGAATTACAGTTACAGAGAATTATGTGGTCAAGAACACTTAGCTTGAAGAAAGCTTGTCCCTCAACCAACTATGTCACTGCAACGTTCCACCCAACCATAGGCTAGTGTGGTCCTTAATCTCTCAACAACACTACCACCCCCGAGCTGGGCATGATTTCCTATAAGGATAAGGGAACACTAGCAGACTCATACATATCCTAGGATGCAATCAAACTCAGCCAAGCCAACACAGCTGGGTTTCACTTGCTGTAAAGGAAAACATCCCTCAGATGGGTTTCACAGGCCACTCAACCAAGCCATCTCACATTTGGGTTTCACAGATTGTTCACAGTGAATTCAACCTTCACCTTAAGGTCCAGCCAAGCCAACAGATGCGTTTAACATACTGTACACAGTCAAGCCATCTCATTTTTGGGTTTATCAGGATACATAGCCAAGCTAGCATTAGTAGTTGGGTTTATCAGACTATCTAGCCAAAGGTTACTTACCAGGTCAGGTGAAACAGACATAGCCAAGCCAACAAATGGGTTTAACAGGCTACTAGCCAAGCCATCTTTCCAATTGGGTTTATCAGGCTTCTAAGGAAATGGGAAAAAAGAACTGCTAAGCTAGTGAGCTCATCTACGGAGATAAGGACAACTTCATAAGATCTATCTGGCCTGGATTCCCCTCTTCCTACACACCCAACACAAGGAAGTGTCCCCTTCTCTGCTCCATAGTCCCTCAGGCTACACCTTCCCTTCCAGTGCTCTTTAGGATGTGCATGGCAGGTTCACCAGCCACTCTTATCTTATTGTGAGGTTCCACACCAGGTTTATCAAGTGCATTCTACGTCTCTCCCATTCATAAGTCTCACACACAGTTAGACTCGAGCCAAGGTTCACAACACAACAACCACAGGGAGACTCTACATCACAGGCTTACTCTAAACACGAGTAACGGGGTATCATAAGCTCTGTAGTCAACACTACAACATAGCAAATACCACAATGTCCAAGAAAAACCACACTTTGCAGAACGTGAAGGATACATACAGGAGGATCTTTGCTGCTCTCCCGCTTCCACATGACGACCCATGGAGTGAAGGAGTGAAAGAATGAGGTGAAGTGAATCATGAATGGGCCAAAATGCCCTGTAGTTCTCAAATTGTGAGAGTAAAATGAAATGTGAATGCATGGGTCAAACTAACATATGGTTCTGGTGTTTACTTGTCCCTGCAAGAAAAACACGACATTCCAGAACTGGGTGCTCTGCCCCACTCGAAATTGCCCATAGTCTTCCCCTTCCAAGCAATAACTACCTCAACCACTTTCTAGTAGAATGAATGGTTAGGAAGAAAAGACAAGAAAGAGGGTAGTTGATAGTTCTGATGGGTCCTCCTCATGACATGGATTTTCCCCAAACAATTTCAAGGTTAACATTCCCATCCCCTTATCCTTAGGAAAACCATGCCCCCATCTCATTATTCGTTAAATTGACATAGTTGGCCATGGATTTTCATTATATTGCATATTTACATGATGTTTACAAGCGTGCTTGACTTAGCACATAAACCATAGGCATCAACCATGATCGCCTATACACCAACATCAATCAATGATAGGGCCTTGGACTTGAGCTCCTTGTCATGATTTCATATAATATTTACATCACATACATTAATGCAACGGGGTCAAAACCGGGGTGTTACAAGCTGCAATATATTCATCCTTGGTTGCACTGAGAGAAACAATGCTTGAATTTCTTACAACATGTTGGAGTGATCTTTCTATTTGTAGCACTGCTCAATCAAATTCATCATATCGCTGAGGGCATATTCTCTAGTCTCTCACAAATATGAGACAATACTCAATTGTACCGTTTAGGTACCACACCATTTTCTTTGAATATTTTTCCTGGATAAGGAAAATATCCTCTGTATTTCACCATAAATCCAATCCCAAGAATCATCTCAAGATTCTCAAACTGTGAGATATACCATAGTCAATCCCTCTAAGGTGGAGCACTATCCTCCCTCTACATCGTGTACTCTCTACATCAGGACATTGGAGTGACAGGTAGCCTCCTTTGCTACTAATTTTCTTTGTATCCATCTATGTCACCTATCAGGGTCACTAGATATTAAGATACTTCGTCTCAAACTTTGTTGCAAGCTTTCTCTTGCACCCACCCACTTACACCTGCATTCCTTTGCAGGCTTCTATCTTAAACCTTGTAGTAAATGTTGGGATCTCCATCAGGCTTCCTTATGTAACTGTATGTGCTATCCCATGGGTGCCTACTAATATTGTACAAATCCTTTTGTGCATAGGTGGTTCTATGCAGAGAGTCTCAAACCTTGTAGGTTGCTCGATATGTTCTTCTACTTTGACCACACCAGCTGTCTAGTGTAATATCCACCCTAGAGTAATGACTTTCCATAATTGATTGTCTCTTTCTGATATAAACCAAGATCCTTGCTTTGTATCTTTTGATACTTCGATCTATTGTATACTTGATCTTGTAGATATACTTAGAAGACTTTAGAAAACTTCCCTTCATGTCTCGAACTCATTTCCAGGCATCATTATGTATGATCGATCGGTACTTATTGATAATACCATCCTTCCATTCTTCCTTCTTTGGACACTCTTTCGCAAAGTTTCCTTTCTCATCACAACTGAACAACTAAGTTGTGAGATGTATTTTTATTCTTTGCGGGAATGTTCTTCCTTATTTTTCTTTCTCTTCTTGGCATGATTTGTTAGGGATTGATTGTCATATTCGTCCATCTCTTCTTCTTTTTCTATCAATCAAGATTCTTCTTACATGCACTCCTCCATAGGTGAGCTTCCTTATATAACAAATCTCTTGAATGAAATATTCCCATGAAATTGGGAGACCATTCAAGGTTGTAATCTCCACTTCTACTTCTTCGACATTGTATCCAATTCTTTCTGGTTTCTCCTTGATCTAAGAGATCCTTATGAACTAATATTGAATGCTTTCTGATATATGCATCTTCACATCCTCGAGTTTCATTCTCAAGGCCATATTCCAGTTGATGTTCTTTCCTTCGTACAAGCTTGTGATTTCATTGAACATTTACTTGGGAGTCTTCAAGGATGATACATGTGAGATCCAATGGAGACGAAATTAATCCTCTTGAATTTGACTAAGTCCTTCTTATGATTTTTCTTCATTTCCCTCTAGATCTGCAACTTCCTCTTTGATATAGTTCTCCATGTCATGCCTCTTCTAGTATGAGAAGCACTCTCTGCTTCCATGCTCAAAATTTCTCGACTCTTTCAATCTTGTCCTCAAGCTTGGTACTGTTTGTCATCATGATAAAAATGAGAACCTCAAATGGAAATATAGAGGATAGAACTTACCAATGAGATTACTTAAATTTGATGCTTTCTTGAAATCTCTTCTGGAATACTGCTTCCAGTGGACCTAGGGTTTGATAGAAAACCCTAATTTTTCAACTTAGGTATCTTTCATATCTAATTGGATGGAAAGATGTTCCTCCTGAAGGTGAGTCGAGAAACCTACTTATTTTCCTAAAACTGTGGACAAAACTGCAAAATATTTGATGCCTAGTTTTTCTCGACAACAATGTTAGGTAAAAAATTAAGAATCCACAAAATTAGAAACTTCTTACATAGAAATATGTACATTCCTAAGGAGAGTTTGATAGTTCTCATTTTCAACTGATCGATGGAGGGAAGTTCCCGAAATAGGAAGCCCTAGTTTTTCTCCAGTTTATCTACATAATTGATAGATCTTGTTTTTGTTATAACTCTAAATTTTCTACTCCTCAAGGTCTAAAATTTCATTTTGAGGTATCTTGGTTTGATTCTTTCCAACCCCACATATTAGAGAATAATTGGATTCACCAAGTGGGATGTATGCGAGGTTTCCCAAGGTGAGTTATTTTAGGACTGTTCATTATAGTGATCTTGTACAGACTGCCACGTGCCACTGTTTCACCTTTGGATTTTGAAACTTGGACCACATAAAATATAGTCCGTGCACTATCTAAAAAATCTTGCGAAATTTAATTTGGACCTTCCTCTTCCTATATATAGAAATTCTCCTTAGGTCACCTACTTAATGATGAATTCTGGGAGAGGTTGGAACCCTAATTTGGAGGAATCATATCTCCTACAAACTTGCACACAAGGTACAAAAATATTTTCTTCTTCCTGTAAAAGTTTCATCTCCTAAACCTTCTCCACTATTGAGTTATAATGAAAATTCCAAGATGACTAGATTTTTCCTTCTAGGGTTTTTTAGGCATGAAACCCTAATCTCCAATAGCTTCAGTTGTAGCAGTGTTTCGACTGCACAAATACTTATTTCAGGGTGGATATGATACCAAGTTATATTTTTAATGGTTATACAATTTCTAAATTCATTTAACATCATAACCATAAGAAAAGGATCACTAAAAGAAAGACAAGCACAACCACACAAAAGAACACAAATATTTATCCTAGGGAAACCATCACGGGGGAGAAAACCCAACAAAACTTCCTCTATATATAATTCAACCAAGTATAGTGTAAAACCCCAGCAACAAGAATATTTTCCCATCTTCCATAGTATAGTTTCTCTCTTTCTCTCTCTCTTGCGCAATGCTTGAGTGTAAGGTGTGTAAGAATAAGAGAGGCACCTCACCTATTTATATTCACGAGGTGAGTGACTCAAATAAATAACTAGGTCAACCAGGTTCTCTAATTAGGGCCGACCTACCTAGGAAGTATCAAAATACATTTTATATATTACTTTTGTGGGTACTATTGCCTTGACTTACAATAGAGGTTTTACCTCGTGACTTTCACATGACCAATTACATCAAGGACATCTCCAAACAGAGGAATAACATCTTCGAAGGAGGAATACAATAAAAGAACAATATAATATTTTCTGAAGTTACACTACTTTAACAACAACAATATAAAAAGAGTAAAAGTATCCCCTTATATTATTCATTATATGTTAATACACTTAACAAAATTCCCTTTTACTTATGTCAAATAAGCAAGACATAAACAATTGTAATAACACTATTACACTGCATAAAGAACATATATAGTTGAAATTCAAATCTAGAAAGTGCACAATATATGAACATCTAAAAAATTCATATATAGGCTTAAGATGAAGTACAAATACATACCATAGCCTTCTATCAAACTATCCAAAAATACCTAGCTAGGGTAAATCATCAATTTATGACTCAACCAAGAATTTAAAAGTGCAAGTATCTCTCCAACACAACCTTCTAAGGTGAGACATCCTTCTCTTCTCTTCTTTTCAAATCCATCTTACCTGGTTTTCTCTCAAAACCATAACATTTGATCTCTAAGGGATAAAACCTAACCCTTGAACTTCAAGATGTTCCAAGATAGTCCAAGAAGACCAAGAAACACTAGTAGCGAGAGAGAGACTGCGAGAGAGAGATAACAAGTACACATGAGGATCTAAGAGAAGGATAATCTAGTGATTAACACCAATATTTTCTTACAAGAGAAAACACTAGAATCTCACAAAGGTCTATCTCTACAAAATATGTCTCCTCTAGAATTCATATCTCCTCCTAAGGTTCATGAAAAAACCCTAGTGACTTCCTCCAACAATATTTAAGTAAAAAGAGACGAGTACAAATGATTATGCAAATGGAAAGACTCTCTCCTTCCTCTATTTATAGGAGAGGTAAGGGAGGGTAACAATACTACGTGGTTACAATCCCTTACAAGCAACCTACATAATCCTTGTGGCCCAATACAAGTGAGACACCCACCGTAAATTACATGTGTCATGCTTTAACGTTATTCCATACATAATAAGGGCTCTCAGATAATGTAGCTACATAAGGTAAGTCCACATGTCTCCATAGAATCCATTGACTCTCATAAGCAATGTACTCCACTAGGCCAACTACCTATTCATAGAACATTATCAAAATTTTAAACATTCTTGATCCATCTTCAATTCTTCAAACATGAATCCAACATGGAACATGCCATCAAGGGATATACTCCATCCTCCATGATGAAAAATGTTTCTCATTATAAGTAGGGAACTCTTTGATCAAGTTGTTCCTCCATGTGGCCATCATGAACGGAATCCACCAATCAAGCCACACACCTCCAACATGTAAGAGAAGATAGCCAAGAGGAAGTCTTTCTTAGGTCAAACATCCATTAAGCAAGCTATCTCAATTGTGCATATCCATCATGGACTCTCTCATGCTGTAATCCATATCAAGCCATCCATGGGATGAACATACACAATGTACACCAAATCTCATGAAGCACACACAAACATGATGTAACAACTTTCAATGTAACTCAAAAAATAACAATTTTCTTATATTGGCAGAACATATAAAATAATACTTAATAGTTACTTAAAAGAATATCCCATGTAAATGATATTTCTAATAAAGTCTTGTTTCATTACCATATTTAATTTTTCCCAATATTCTCATAACCAATATCCAAACAACTTTAAATCCTTAGATGTTTTTTCTTTTTCTTTTAGGTGTTTGATGGGTAGTCATGATCTATATTGTGGAGGGATGATTCATATCATAGTAATGAAGATTTTTTTTAAATTAAGATTTCAACCTAACTTTATTATCTTACTTTTAATTTTAGGGTCTATAATTAAACATCAAACTTACCTCTATATCAACTATAGGTTAAACTCAACCAGGTAATCAGATATTTAATAGCTTTTGAGAAAAAGTATGTTTAGACATTATGTATGCATTATATCAAATTACTATCCTCTTTTTATCAACAAAATATGATTATTTATTATTTGGAAACACATCAAAATTGTTAATTTTCTCTAATAGACTGTTCTGGGCATTTTAAACACATTAATTTTAGGCATCTCCATCCCAGAAATTTTCGGTTATGGATATTCTGCCCTACTTGTGTTTCTGGCAGATCGGGATTCGGAAACATTCGAAGGTTCAAAATTGTTTCATTTTAGGCAACAAAACCAATATTATGGAGGGCATGGCTCTGTAAATTCTCCTCCATTATTTGTCTACAAATAAAACAGCACCTGAGAAATCTGGCGAGATCCTCATAATGTAAGTCATTTCTTGGAGCTTCGTTTTTCTGTTGCCAAAAATCATGCAGTCAGCTGTCATCGTGATCTATTGACGGGATTCTTGTGAACGTCCATCTGCTCTATGCTGGTCAAGCACTGAAACTAAATCATTTGGTTCAATTGTATTTAAATCATTGGTTCAAGTGTATTTAAATCATTATGAAATTAGAACTCAGTAAGAATTCTACTCATAACAATACAATGATTTTTACATACAAAATGCCAAAAACACACACCTTGAAATAGAAACATGTTGATACCAATTTTCTTTCGTCTTATATAGAGGTATGGCCTAAACATTGTTTACAAAAACATTAAAATCAATTCCTAAATTGGAAAATGATTTATTTAGAAGAGATAAATTAAAGATATAAATTACAAAGTTTTTGAAACTTTCATAATAAATAATTTTACCTCTTTAATCATAGAAAATCAAAGAAATGATGATGTTATTCATAATGAAATCATATATTAGATCATATAAATACAAATGATTGATACTAGCATAGATCTAAATCCTAGGCTCTATCAAGCGTCCAGATGGATCAAATCTCTCGAGGTGCAAACCTCTTCTTAGGTATCCATTGATTTGATTCAAACCAAAAGACACATCTTTTTATATAAGGTCAACATATAATTTTGTTATTATTAATATTTAATATTATTTAAGGTTGGCATATAATAATTTTTATTTTATTAGGAATGAACATTGCATCATTTCCCCACACATGGTTTTAAAACCATATGCAAGGCCCTCCTACAATCATGGGTTGTTTAGGAGGCCTTGTACATGGTCTTAAAACACCATTCGCAAGGCCCTCATAAACCATGTACAATAAAACCACGGGTTGTTTAGGAGGCCTTGCACATGGTTTAAAAACCATGTGCAAAGCCTCCTAAACCATGTACAATAAAACCATGGGTTGTTTAGAATGCCTTGCACATGGTTAAACCATGTGCAAGGCCAACATTTTTTTGCGAATAATTCAATTTTGTGTTTTTTTCTTAACCCACATATTTTTTTTACGATAATTAAAATTTTACTTTTTTATTTTTTTGTTAGGTAGGAAGATTACAACATCCCCCCATATTAGATTGTTTTTGTGGCCGACATTTATTTTGGCCTTTTAGAAAAATTATTTCTCTCCCATAATATTCAATATCACTATTATTTTTTGCCGACATGTTAGAAACGTTACTAACATTACATCACGTTACAAGATCTCTACCATAATATTTAGTATCACTATTATTTTTTGCCGACATGTTACAAACGTTACTAACGTTACATCACGTTACAATATCTCCCTCATACTGGGCTCTACACCAGCGCAGATCCAAATCCTAGGCTCTATTAAGCGCCGAGAGAGATCAAATCTCCAGAGGTGCAAACCTCTCCTCTTATAGCTCCTTATGTACAATACCTGAGAAAAAGTTTACACCTGGAAAGATTAATTAGTTAATTAAAATTATATATATATATATAATAGAAAAAAATGTTATAGGTTAACTATTACAATTTCATATCATTATAGACCTAAAATAAGAGTGTTAAGAACAAGACGGAACACTTCAAATTAAAATGAGGTTGGAACATTTAGACTAAGAATAGGATTAAGATAGATATGAAGTGCTTTAGACATTAAAGATTACAATTGCTTATTTCAATTTAATTTCCCATAAACTTAAATGACACATGATATATTTAAATCACGTATTTATTTACAAGTGTTCGGCCAGTATTTAGTATCTATCAACCGAGATTCCAAGAAAGATATGATTAGGAGGATGACAACTGTATTAAATTTCTGTTGTCCTATTTTATATCGTCAATATTTATTTTTATGTTTCATTGTAATTGGCGCTTTCATAAGAAAATAAATGTCAGTGTCATTGAAAATTAATTTGGTAGCCTACTAATGCACATTACTGAATAATATTAATTAAGAATAGAAGATAGAACTGTGAGTCACGCCGTTGATGAATATTTTAGAGCTCTCTACTTTCAGCTGAGACATGAACGTTGCAGCTGGGAAAGACCGAATTCAAGACTTCCTGCTAACACCACGAGCCTGTTAATTCAATCAAACACTTTTGAAAAATCAACTGAAGTACAAGAAATTAAACGGATACTACCAGTGTAACCAAAGCTGAGGTGTAATGAAAGAGTTTATGATGCACGCTGATCATTTAGTAACTCTTCATGAACTCCTTCTAAGCTTATGATAATGTTTAATTTAAGCACTGGGGCACATGGTAGTGGCCTTGCATGAAAGGGTTCTGCCATTAATGAATAAGTTGTGGCCATGCGCTTGGTTATCCATGCGCCATCGTCTGAGGGATACGCTAAGGTCATTCAATTGACGGAGAAAGATGAAGAGCTCAAGGCCGCGGGGTTCGCTCTAGGAACTCTGGGGCCAACTCCAAGATTACCTTCGCACTGGAGCCTATGTTAAAGCGCTCCGTTTCCTTGAGCTTGGAAGGTGACGCTAGATTAGAGGATCATCTAGAGAGCTTCCTTAGGGGCTATCAGTTTTCAAATGTTTACTGGTATGTTGGCCATGGGAAGGCCTTTATGGGAAAAATTGATAGAGTTCCTGTAGATAGGCCTGTTAATGGGCTCAACCAGGACTCTTACCAGCCAACTACTGTCTTTAATGTCGAGAAAAGTGCTTCGAACTGTGACTAGTACACAGTATATATATATATATATATATATATATATATATCGAGATTTGTTATATTATTGATTAAATATTGATATAGAACTTTCAAATTCTTATATTAATTGTTTAGGGGAATGCAAACTAGGCCATTCAAGTAACAAAAGACGCAAAGAAGCTGTGTAACACGACAAGGACATCGATGAACAAATGAATCAACACTGGAAGCAGATTTATGAACGACGGGATGAGTTTCACGGGGTATCCTATCGTCGGATTCAACCATCGAATGGTCGCTTCCGACGGTTGCGAAGACTACCATCTGGGAAAATTTTAATTTGATGATCATTGCCAACTGTTATTTGTTGTGGCGGAAACCATTTCTACGTTAACAGCCACTGTATCGTCTTGCAAAAACTCAACACAAGTATTCTTCGTAGACATTTTGCAGCACGTTCTGGCAATTCTTAGGCTTGTTATTCTTGCATAGTTATTTTTGGGGAACTGGAATAATATGGTTGTTTTCATTGGTTGGTAACTCCCCCTCCTTAGAAATGCATTTTTCTTCTGTTGGCTGAAATTCTGACGGCCAAACTTCAATGCATGCCCACAGGAAATAGTCCTCTGGATCACTTTGCTCTGGCAGATTACTAACTTCATGCCCAATTTCATCTACTAGATTCATATCTAAGAGCATTCCAGAGGAGGAAAGTTCAAAATCTAGAGAGACCTACATATTCTTGCAAGGAGAATTCAAATCGATCGAGGGAGAGAGAAAGACATCTTAAACATCAGAATTGATATCTTAAACATCAGAATTGATCAATTTACAATTTAAAATTTAAAATTTGTTGATGGAGAATTTAAAATTTAAAATTTAAAATTCTTACCGATTGAGTTTATTGTTGCTCTTGCAGTGGTTGTTGTTGTTGCTGTTGGATCAAGGTAGATAGCTATGATGTAGTTTGTGATACTTCTTGCTATTTTTTATATAGTTGTTGGTTTTTTTCTTCTAATTTTCTTTTTTTTTTTATAGCCGACATAACGTTATGTAACGTTACAAGATCTACCCCATACTGAGTTGTAAAGTGCCTCTCGGCGCAATCACGTTACAAGATCTCCCTCATACCAGGCTGTAGAACACCTC
The DNA here is from genome assembly GCA_001517045.1 of Pseudotsuga menziesii. NCBI lineage: Eukaryota > Viridiplantae > Streptophyta > Pinopsida > Pinales > Pinaceae > Pseudotsuga > Pseudotsuga menziesii. The sequence goes on along the minus strand of LPNX010351627.1, from coordinate 16,567 downwards.
TCAACACAATAATTATAACAAAAAAAATTTAAAAGCTTAAATAAAAAAAATAAAATTAAAAAAAAAACACTATTTTTGATTTTTCTTACTAAAACGAAACAAAACTGAAGATAAAAAATTTTTAAAAATGAAAAAATATTTTAGAAAACAAGTAAAAAAACAAAAGAAATTATGTAAAAGACTAATGTTTTAAAAGTTTATAAAAAACAAGGGTAAAAATAATTTTTTAAAAACAAATATTTTAAAGTTTATAAAAACAAAGCCTAAAAGTAATTTTTTTTAAAAAAAATGTTAAAAAAAAAACTAAAAATACTAAAACAAAAACTAAACTAAAATAAAATGCACACGTTATATTATCCCTCTCCCTTCCCAAGTATAAAATAAGAATCTGGCCACCACTCCCTACTTCCTTTTACACTCTACCTTAATTAATGTTTGCCTATTTTGTTTTATTTGTTTTTGTTGCTTTGTATTTGTTATCTTTATTATTTTGTTAATTTTTTTTTATGATTTAGTTTAGTTTATTTAGTTTTTGTTTGGTTTAATTTATTTGTTTAGCTTTTTTTTTAATTTTATTTTAGTACATTAGAGTTTAAAAAATCATTTTTATATTTTTGTTTTTAATTTTTTTAGAATATTATTTTTTTTACATTATTTTTGTTTGTTTGTTTTGTTTTTTAATATATTTTATATATTTTTGTAATTTCACTAATGACTCATTTTTCAATGATATTGAAAATATACATCTTGCAACTTGAACAAAATATGAGACTTAAGAATCTATTTTAATAAATGAAAATAGTGAAAATATAGTTAGATGTTGACTTGTAATGTTGTGTTTAAAAAAATAACATATGAAGAAATGGATTTGAAAGGACTGACTATAAAGATCTATCCAAAGAGATAAGTGTTGATTACAATTTATAAAATTTAGGTTTAGGTAAAA
>LPNX010351627.1:0-15189 GCA_001517045.1 Pseudotsuga menziesii | reverse complement strand
CCATAAAACCCCTAACTCATAATATTTTAATATATCTTATATTTTTGTAGTACATCTCTTAGGAGGCCCATTTTTGACCTCAAATTCTCTCTAATGATTTATAAAATTCAGGTTTAGGTAAATTTTATAATATTACATATGAAACCATATTTCAAGTTTTATTGTTATTTATTCTTTATTTTTTTTAAGTATGCTTCTCTAGTGTATTTGACTAAACTATTTTTTGTTTTTGTTTTTAGTCATTAGGTACAACAATAACATGCTCCTTACATAAAAGAAGAAATTGCATATTCCTTGATAATGATCCAGTGCAATGCAAGTGCATCAAGAAAATAGTTAATGTTATTCAAGTTCTTCTAGATGAATTGCAAGAAGTCGGTTTGAAGAAATGAGAGTTTAGTGAAACACTTATGGCCAAGATGTCAAAAGAGTCTCAACCCCCATTAGAAAAGAAGTTGGTTTGAAGAAATGAGAATTTAGTGAAACACTTGTGGCGAAGATGTCAAAAGAGTGTCAACCCCCATTAGAAGGGATGTTTGCAAAGGAGCACTTTGGAAATCTTGCAAACATAGAAGACCCAATGGAAGAGGACATGTCCCTGAATAAATTAAGCTCAATAAAGTTCCAATTTCATGCATGATATTGTTGATTAGTTTCATGTATTGAAGAAAATGTTAAATTTGACAAAATTTTTATAAGATATATTAGTAATGTTGTTGGGGTGCACACCTTAACGGTCCCTAATTTTGGTAACTCCATGGTTTTTGTGGAAGTTGTAAGCGAAGTTATGATTCAAAACAGTCTTAGGGGTGTCGGGGTTGAGTAAAAACCTTCTTTTGTAATAAACCCATGGTTTAAGTCCGGGGTTTAGGGTTCGGGGTGCCCATGGTTTAAGCCTATGGTTTTGTAATAAGTGCACTATAAATAAGCACTCTTGTAAAGAAGTCAGTTTAGGCTTTTGATGTAAGATGAATTGATGTGAAGCTAAGGCTTGTTTTGTAAGAAGGTTGAGTCCCAACTGTGTGCATGGACAACCTCTGCAGCTGTGTGCGTAGAGGGTTTTGGGTGATTAAAGAAATCTGCAGCTGTGTGCGCAGAGGCCTGCAGCTATGTGTGCGGCTTTAAGGACTGGAAATGATCTGTAGCTGAGTGCGCAAATCAGAACTATGGTTTTAGTAAAGAGTTGAATAAAAGGCAGTTCTGTGGACGTAGCCCCTACACTGGGGGTGAACCACGTTATATCTTGTGTTGTGTTTCTTTGTGTTGTTTCTGTTATGTTCTTTCATGCATTGATAGACGTATATCTGATAAATAAGATCACTGCTAACTTAATAACTTCGCTGTGAATTCCCAGTAAAGGGTTAAGCAAGTCACTGTCTATTTATTTAGCTGCGAGGTTATATATGTGAATGTTGAATCTCTGTGTTATATGAATATAAGTTATTAAAGGCTAAAGGTACAGTAATATCCCTTCTTTTGCTTGCAGAAACCTGATTCTGCGGCATCCCATAGCTGTTTCGGGTGAGACTGCAACCTGTTCGCAGGTTGTTGCCGAAAGGGCCAACACTGTGGGTCTTTTGTTGGTGCGAAGTTAATGGTATAAAGCCCGGGTCTGCCCTATAGCCCAACAAATTGGTTCCGTTGCCGGTTGAACTCAGTATCTGCTCAAGAGGGGTTTATGTCGTACCTCGAGGGCTATGTTCTAGAGACCCTCTGTGAAGGAAATCGATGATTGGCTTGATGAGACTTATCTGAAATTTGCTGAGCAAGAGAACAAAGATTCGCGTCGTAGTGCAAACGACTTTTTACAAAGGTATGTTTTCTATGATGTTTATGAAATTTTCTTTGGTAGTATCCACATAGAGTTGCACCAGTGGTTATCCAGGTTAATAGAGCGAAGAACGAACTTCCAAGAACGTCAGTTTCCTGATTGGACCCCCGCAAGAATTAATACATTGAAAAGGGTGAACAACGAGATCTCCCGCGCTGTTGATTTCTGGACAACGCGAACCCTTGAAGCATTTGTAACGGAGTTAGCCATCGACACGAGTACTTCATTTAGTGAAGCCGAGCGGCAATTTTTCAAAGGACCAAGGGGTAAGTTTTTGAATTCATTTAGTTTGCGAATTAAAATGCTATTAGTTGAAAAAGGTATATTGCTAATTGAATCAGACTGTTAGATTTAGTATTACTAACCTATGTCTGCAAGTGAAAATACCTTCGACAAGCAAAGCGGTTTGCTGCAAAGTGGCAAAAGGTACAAGAGAGATTTTAGATCCTATTCCTAGGGTCAGCATACCGAGTATTCCCCTGTAAATCCCACAAATTCAGAACCCGAAGAAACCCCTTTTGTTGGAAACCCTCCGGTAACCCCGCAGCGCAAACCTATTATCCCTGAGAACTCGTCGCAGTCTGAAAGTAACCCTAGCTCGAGTATTCCTGTCACAGGACAGTCTACCCCAGTAAGTTCACTTCCAGTCCCCCTCCCTCCCCCAGATCCACTATGGCCCACATGCATGATGACATTAAGCTCCTTGTTTTCAAAGGAACTGAATCAGAGGATCCAGAACAGTTCTGGTTTTTATGTGAAGCAGTTTGGACTGCTAAGAACATTACGGATCAAGATACAAAAAGAGTGCAGATGGTTACTCCTTTCAGAGACCGTGCTTTGACCTGGTTCATGAAGTTTTTCAGCACTAAGAACCATGCATTGGCTGATATAAAAGCAGCAATGATAAAAGAATTTAAGAAGCCAAAATCAGAGTCGCAGTGTATCACTGAGTTGAAATAGATTCAGCAGAGGCGTGGCGAATCAGTGTGGGACTTTGATCAAATATTCAAAGTTCTGCTAGACCAAGTCAGTTTCACCATTGGACCTGCGCAGCACAAGGAATGGTTCATTGCAGCGTTGCTACCGCATATCAGAATTCCACTCATGCAACAAAAGGTTGCTGACCAGCAAGAGGCTCTAGAAATCACAATGAAGCTTGAAACCGCTCCTATCGAAGACAATTCTGGTATCGCTCAAATCCAAGCGCAGTTGGCAGCGATGGCTCTGGAGCTTCGCGATATGAAGAAAGGAAAAACTAGTCGCGAAGAGGTTTGGTGTACATAATGTCGGACAGAAGGTCATGCCAAGGAACAATGTCCTGTGGTAAGAAATTACCTGAATACTAATGCACCAAACCCGTTTCACCCGCAAGTCCTATATTGTGAGCTCTGCAAAACAGCAGGCCAACATCGACCTGAAGAATGTTATCTGCTACAAAGGTATGGGAAAGTACCTAAGAACTCCTATTGTAAATTTTGTAAGTCTGTAGGACATAATGAAGATGAGTGTCGCAGTTATGACCTCATGAGAGAACGCACCTACGACACCTATCAGGTACAAAATGAGGGACAGAGCAATGATGGCTATGGTTACCACGATGGTGCATCAGGTAGAGGTTCTTTTGGAGGTCGTGGTCGAGGTGGTATGGCCAGAAGAGGAAGAGGCCAGGTTGTGTGTTACAATTGTAACCAGGCCGGGCATCTAGCGAGAGACTGTCGGAACACAACTACGACATGTTGGTATTGCCGAGCAGTAGATCATGTGATCGAGTAGTGCCCGCAGTTGATAGCTATGATTCGGGAAAGAAATAGTGTGCCTACTCAGAATATTTAGATGATTTCCGTCGAGCAAAGACCTGCCCCAGCCATTAATGTTGTTACCCGGAGTGGAGCTACGACGGAAGCGCAGAACAAGAAGAAACAGCCTGCCGAGGCTTGGGTTAGGAAGGCCCTAGAAAAAATCCTTGCATTTGATGTCGAAAGAGAAAAAGAGACATTTATGGCAGCCACAAGACACTTTGCTGACCCCAGCACATCACTAATACCTGTGCAACAACCTCAGCATCAGTCGCAGACGCAAGAAGCTTCGACAAACAAAGTAAGTACACTGTCCTCCTTTTTACAGAGTTGTCTGAAGCTCATAAGAAATCAGAATGCTTTAAGTGAGTTGCAGAAAGTTATTCTTTCTTGTGAACCTCAACAAAGTTCTGGTCAGGCAAAATCTGTTAATAGAGTCAGGAGAACTGGCAGGGAAATGAGATTGAATGCTCAGATAGGAGAGTATGATATGACTGCTGTTATCTTGGACCTAGGATCAGAGGTAAATGTCTTAACTAAGCAAACTTGGGAACAAATAGGAAAACCTACCCTTGATTGGTCCCCCATACAATTGAGATTAGCCAATCAGCAGAAGATTGTGCCCCTAGGAAGACTCCCTAGTGTACCAGTAGATATTGATGGAGTTAGTACCTTAGCAGACTTTGAGGTAATTGAAATAATTGATGATAGCAACCCCTATCCCGCACTCCTAGGAATTGAATGGGAAATAGATAATGATGCAGTCATCAACCTGAAGAAGAGACAGGTGAATTTCGAAGGGAAATGAATGAAAATCATAGTCCCATTGGACCCTTCTCAAGGAGAGAGATACACAAATCCAGTAAGAGATGAAGACCGGGATGCTTTGGACCACATCTATAATATCACAGCAAAGGAAGAAGATTATGTTGATCCTACTGCCGACGGTATCATGGATTGGCAGTGTGACAGCTCCTGCATGACGGATTCAGATGATGGGTTAGAAAATTGGCAGAACAGACTTTATGAGCTGCATGGACATAGATGTGCTAGAATTACCAAATCTATCAGATGGCTTGGTGCACAGGTAAGAGTCCTACCTAATTTTGATGCCTTGTCAGATCCAGAATAGTTTATTGAACAATTCTCAGACCAGATACCAGATTCACCGAAAAGGGAGACTCTGGATTCAATATTCAGAGCCACAACAGCCAGATGGTGGAATGGCCATCAGAAGAATAGTCCTAGTTGGGAAGCTCGTTAGAAGTTCTTTCGCCTGAGAATTATGGATCAGCCCCAGGAGGTACAAAGCAGGTTTGATGGGAATGCTAGCCCTCATGAACATTGGGCACAGTGCTACGAAGCATGGTAGCATGTACCTCATGAAGCATGGGTACATAGGTTTGTGCATACTTTGGAACCAATAGCAAAGAACTAGTACGCGGAGGCTGAGCTTCACCAGGATAATGTAAGTTGGGATCGCCTTGTTGATAGTTTTGTGCTTACCTTTTCTACTAATGAAATTTGTCCAGCTTTAATCAGGTTGGTCCATACTAAGGTGTTGGATGCTCAAGAAATAGTAAAATACCGGCCTGATTGGACAGCACAAGAAGCCCATGCAGTCGAATATTATAACCTCGCAATTGACGAGGATGATGATTCGCGCAATAGTGGTATTCCTGAGTCAGAAGGACACTGCGACGTACATGGAATAGCAGTTGAAGCCCCTGCAGTGACTCAGCCCCTACAGACGTGGAAAGTCAACATTGGATCAGAAGACCAGCCTAAGTGTGCTACTAGTGGAGATTATTGGGATGAAGACATGGTAAGCAAAGCGACCCAACTTCTCCATGAGTTTTGGGACTTATGTTTAATGAAGTTCCTGGAAATAAGAGGAATCATTGAAGCTGTGGATGACATTTTATCGTGGTTCGAAGCTCGAATCCATGCCACAGAAGGTGTCCAGAGGTGTCGAATGTCCTCATTAGGGCGCAGCCACAACTACTGCTTATGCCGAAGATGGAAAGGTCTGTCGAAACTATTAAAAAAATGACTGTTAGAAGAAATCAAATTTGGCGGCGCCGGTACGTTCTATGTATTAACTTCCTGTATTAATGCGACCTTGGAAAATCTACCGCCGTTTGGACAAGATCTCTGTCAGAATTGGTGCCATCAATGCACAGTTATGACAGATTTCAGGGATAGATTCTATAAGAAGACACCCACGCCCGCAAGGTTCGCATTTTTCAGTTTCTTGAATTTTACAATTGCATCCATGTCCGCTGATCGTGAGTTCCGGGAACTATTGAGAGAGTTTGAGCAGACGGGTTTGCCGAACCTTTTCAACCAACCACCTGCATCTGCTCCCCATGAAGAAACTCCCCCAGCGTCGACTCAGCCAATGCAGACACGATCTGCCCAAAGAAAGTTCAAACCTGAAGTTCGTTCTAAGCACAACGAAGATCGCCACAAGAAATCAGGGAAAACACCAGAGGACCCCAAGATGCCTCTATCTGGTTCAGCAGAGGTCCCACCTGCAGAAGATGAGAACATTGCACCGAAGCGTCCACCGTATCTTTCACCAGTTCTACCAGGAGTCCAGCCACCTCGGCGACTAAAGAAGTTCACATTATGCACCCCTTCATTGCCCCCAGGAGTGCAGTTAGTCGGGACCATGACAGGGAAAATAGATCGGCTTAAGTATGCCGACCACAACACGAATGATTGTGGAAAGTTTCCACAGTTCGTCCCAGCACAATACTTGCATTTTTTCAAATATCCAGAGACTAGCGCGACATTGCTGGAAGTAAAACAGTGGGCTGCTGGCTTGGATCAAGCTGGTCTGCTAAAGATGTTCGATGTTCCCCATTTTGGTTGCAGCACACAGGTAACCATAGTGGTCAAGCAGCTGCTGGCATTAGTACATGATGGCCACCTGTGGATAGGAGACAAGAAAATTCTTATTAATGATGAGCTCATTCACAGGATCACAACCTTAGCAATAGCAGGGCCTGATCCGGGGACCAAATTTCCTTCAAAGAATGAGGATACGAAGCTCGCACAAAGCATGAAGGAACGCTTCGACTTGACGAAGGGAAAACAAGGGTATCACACTTCCGCAATTCAACAACATAATATTCGCTTCGCAGTTGAGCTTCTAGCATGCAAGCTCATGCGAAAGTGCAGACCATATGAAGTGCTTGCCCCGGTTATTAGAATTGCTGCAAACTGTGCCAAAGGCTACAATTACAACTGGGCAGCGTATATCGCGAAGGAATTTCTTGAAGACTTCCACGATGCGCAGGAGAAAGGTAGGCCCTTTCACTATTCCTGGTTGATAGTCCTTATTGCCCTGGTAGGATGGAAAGAACCTATCGAGGCGCAGTATGCTGCTATACCTCTGGACTTTCCTTGTGTGGTATGGTACGCCTCTCTGTGGGTTTCCCAGGATAAAACCCTACAGCAGATGACCAACTATGTATTTGCCTTTTATATGATGAGTATCTCGTATGAGATTACGAAAACCCCTCAGCTCACTAATGAGTTATTCTCTCAATACGACGGCGCAGCCCATTTCAGCGCCGACATGCATCATATTTTCATCCAGGCCCGCACGGATCAAAAGCATCAATGGTTTAAGTTACCATATGTAGTGACCAAAGAAGACATCCTCGCGGTCGTTCAACAGTGGCCGGCGGAATGGTTGAAGGACGCAGGAAAAAAACCTACCATTCCAGTTCCCCCAGTTACCAATCTGGGCGCAGGCCCTAGTCATACACAGCAGCAAGACCCCCTTGAAGACAGTGAAGAACAAACTGAGTCACAGCAGAGTGAAAGCGACCAGGGTGGAGACGATGGCAATGACGACGAAGAAGAAGACTCGGTTAAAACTATTTCAGACCCTAATCAACAGGATAAGCGCAAGATGCCAGAGCTGGAGGAAGTAAACAAACCCCAGTCTCGAAAGAAAACGAAGACATCGAAGGACAAGAATATTGACAAGGAGCTCAGCCTGACAAGTGAGAAGCTTGCTCAGGATCTCTCGAGGTCCACAGAAATTCTCACCAAGAAATGGTTAGAATTTGCAGCCACACAACTGCATGCCATCACTGGTGTAGCAAAACACATTTCGGAGTTGAAGGACTTCGCAGAAAAATCATTGACTGGCGCTTCAGCAAGCACTGTCCCACTAAGCGCACCGCCAGACCTAAGGCAATGGCTGGCCAGAGACAACAAAGGCCAAGTCTCGAGTGCCGCTCTCATATTAACGGATGCAGCATCTCGTCCGGAGATGAGTATGAAGGTTGGAATCGATTACACTAAGATGTCCATGACGAAGCTACATCTCTGTTAGTTAGCGATTATGAAGGAAATCCAGGCACGCGACCAATATTTGCAAATGCAGTTGGAAAATGCCATAAGTAAGCAGCAAGGCTTCACCACGCAGCTAGAGGCAGCGGAGCAGAGACAGAGGGATGCAGAATGTAAGCGCATTACCCTAGTACGAGTCTTGGATGAGGCATGTTGAAGTCTTCCTGACTTCGACGTATAGCTGGTGGAAGAACCAGAGCAAAGATTAGCCAGGTTGAAAGATTATGCGCAGCAGTCTCGCAGTGCAATAGAGAAGCTCAAAGCAGACCATGAGGCTCAGATTGCGGAGCTTCAACTCCGCATCACCCCGGAGATCCCACCAAAGGTCAGAGAGCAACGCCAAGTCGACATTCAGGCCTCTGCAACAAAAATCTAGGATACTATGAGCAGCGCAGCGAAGCTGCTAGAAGACAGTGTTGAGGCCTGGACCACCCTGCAGGAACATCTAGAAGTTGGACAACTGCAAGAAACCATTAGGCAACGATAGACAGAGTTGGATACAGTAAAAGCGGAAATTAAGACTCTGCCGCCTATGGAGAAAATGCTCAAGGTAAAGCGAAGCAATGAACTCTAGCATGAAATTGAGTCGTGCAGAGCAAGAGCAATAGAAGTGAAAAACTCTATGCAGCCACTTATCAGTGAATCTTTCGAGTTGAGTACTATTGTAGACACCCAACTCAAAGTTTTGAAGGAATATGTCGCATTTGCGTAGACAAAGGTCAGCGAAGCATCAGCCGCAATATTGCAGTAGTTGGTCGAAAAGGATCAAGCCGCCAACACTGTCATGCGTGGCCTCAACAAACAGTTCGCTATCTTCGCTGACAAAGTTCACTTACCAGAAGAGCAGCATAGTGTCCCGGGACGGGCCACTGGTGAGTCTTAGGGGCCTGTTGGGGCGCGCAACTTAATGGTCCCTAATTTTGGTAACTCCGCAGTTTTTGTGGAAGTTGTAAGTGGAGTTATGATTCAAAATAGTCTTAGGGGTGTTAGGGTTGAGTAAAAACCTTCTTGTGTAATAAACCCATGGTTTAAGTCCGGGTTTTAGGGTTCGGGGTGCCCATGGTTTAAGCCCATGGTTTTGTAATAAGTGCACTATAAATAAGCACTCTTGTAAAGAAGTCAGTTTAGGCTTTTGATGTAAGATGAATTGATGCGAAGCTAAGGCTTGTTTTGTAAGAAGGTTGAGTCCCAACTGTGTGCGTGGACGACCTCTGCAGCTGTGTGCGCAGAGGGTTTTGGGTGATTAAGGAAATCTGCAGTTGTGTGCGTGGCTTTAAGGATTGGAAAGGATCTGCAGCTAAGTGCGCAGATCAGAACTGTGGTTTTAGTAAAAAGTTGAATAAAACACAGTTCTGTGGACGTAGCCCCTACACTGGGGGTGAACCACGTTATATCTTGTGTTGTGGTTATTTGTGTTGTTTCTGTTATGTTCTTTCATGCATTGATAGACGTATATCTGATAAATAAGATCACTGCTAACTTAATAACTTCGCTGTGAATTCCTAGTAAAGGGTTAAGCAAGTCACTGTCTGTTTATTTAGCTGCGAGGTTATATATGTGAATGTTGAATCTCTGTGTTATATGAATATAGTTATTAAATGGTAAAGGTACAGTAATATCCCTCTTCTGCTTGCAGAAACCTGATTCTGCGGCATCCCATAGTTGTTTCGAGTAAGACTGCAACCTGTTTGCAGGTTGTTGCTGAAAGGGCCAACACTGTGGGTCTTTTGTTGGTGCGAAGTTAATGGTATAAAGCCCGGGTCTGCCCTATAGCCCAACAAATGTTTTGAATTTTGGACTTTATTTTATAAATAAAATTTTCTATATATAATGTTTTTAATACGTCATTTACGAATATATGGAATAGTTTTTCTTGAATTTATGTGAATTCTCACATTTTGGAAAATAATATGAAATCTTATCATTTATATACAAAAAAAAACTCTAAAATTTCATTGAAAATGGTTTTAAATGTCTTTATTTTCCTATTTTTTTATAATTTTGTAAATAAAAATGTCTTATTTTAAAGAAAAAATTGTAAAATGCATATGATTTTTATTATAACTTTCTTCTAAATTTATGTTTTTTGTTAAATTTCTAAAAAAAAACAATTGATAATATAAATTAAAAGTAGTTTATGACAAAGATGATTCCAAGACCCCAAAAATGCCTTAAAATGAAAATGTGTGATACTAGTATCAACCCTTTTTGAAACTGAGCTAAAAATAACTACTAAATTAAAAGATAAATACTTCTCTATACATATTTATATTTAGATATCTAAATATTGTATCTCTTAAAGAAACTTAATATCTACATAATCATCCTTCACACCATCTTTTAACTAGTCACCATTTCTTTTGAACTCAATGACCACTCTTTCTTGGTCATTCTTGTACCATAGTTCACCGTTTTTTTCATCTCTTTGTTTTTACCATTGACATCCCTATTTATGGTTCAATAAAATTATTACTAAAATATGGCTATAGTTACATTATTTACATTTTTTCTTTTTCTGTTCATTACATTGTAGGTCTCCATAGGAATATTGACTTGAATATTTTAGTATATGTTTGCAATAAAAATAACAAATGTATATATGCATAGTAATTTGAAAATAACTAATTAAGTAAATGTATAGTATAATTTTAAATTTAAATTTCAAAATAGTTTCATATTAAATTTGAAATATATATGGTAATTTGAAAATAACAAAATACATAATGTAATTTTAAATTTGAATTACAATCAAATTATGAGCATAAATTTGAACTTTAACATAAAGATGTCCATTGGAAAAAAGCTTGCGCTCATACACTTTACACTTTTTAAGGGTGCAGAACTTCAACTTTATACAGTGAATTGGGAGAGTGCGTTCAGTTACAATTACAAGTTCTTAATATACTTTTAAAAGTTGTCAGTCAATTACAATTACAAGTTGCCATTCAAATATTGAAGAATACGTTTAGCCAAGCGTATGATTGAGATTGTTTTGAAAACCTTTTGTTAATAATAAATTGTGATTATAAAGTTTACTTATAAACTTATTATTTATATTTGAACAATTTTTTTGGCTTGGACCATCGATTTTGTTTTCTTTAATTTGGGATGGTCTGATTTGATTTCCTCTTCAATGTATTCTCTGTTTCACGCTAGTGTTTTCTGTGTAATTGTGGATAACTAAGTGGATTTGTATTAGTTCAATTAGCTATTTAAGAGTCTGGTTGGTGCCATTATAAGAATTATAGGTGTCATTAAAGAGTCTGAATTAAACATTCTGGAAAACTATTGATTGACTTAATCTTTTTTAGAATGGTAAGCTTTTAAAGTCACTTTAAATCTCAGCTTGACTTTTGAAAAAGAAAAAATATTATGGATTTAAGTTTTCGATTACTTCAAACAGTGTTCAAAATTTGAAGTTTTGATCATTGAGAGGACAAAATGCAAATGAAAGAGCTCCTTTATGAACATAAATCTGCAAATCTAAGCTGGGTGAAAATATACTTTTAAATTTCAATTGGAAAAGTAGTGGTAAATTGTGTAGTTACATAAGTAAATCTATTACCACTTATGCCCAGAATATTCTCTAATTTAGTTTTTATTATTAACATAATGGTAAAGATTTAATATTATTTTAAAATTTTAATCAAATAAAAAATAATATAAGTAAATTCAATTTTGAGAAAGAACTAAATCCAACTTCCGGACTCCAGATATGCTTATCCTTAAATATTATCAACAGTTTACTAAAAAACAAACTCCATAGATCACATATTTAAAAATGAGCCCATGAAATTTTCTGATATAACATTTATCTAATTGTGTAGAAGGATAATTCCATAAACTAAACAAAATTTAAAATAAAATAAGTTTTAAAAAATAAAAATTAATTGTCTAGAAAAGACAAAAATAAAATAAAATGCACACTTTATATTATCCTTCTTCTTTCTCAAGTATAAGTAGGAATCTGGCTACCATTCTCTACTTTTTTTACACTCCACTTTGATTAATGTTTGCCTATTTTGTTATTTGTTATTTTTGTTGTCTTGTTAATTCTTTTTTATACTTAATTTAATTTATTAATTTATTTAGTTTTTGTTTAGTTTAATTTATTTGTTTAGCTTTTATTTTATTTTATTTTCGTTTAGATTTATTTTTGTTTAGTTTATTTGTTTTTTAGTTTATTTTTGTTTTTCAAAACATTTGAGTTTAAAAAATCATTTTATACTTTTGTTTTTAATTTTTTCACATCATTTTTGTTTGTTTGCTTTGTTTTTTAATATATTCTATATATTTTTGTTATACACATTTTTAATTCCATCAATTACTCATTTTTCAATGATATTGAAAACATACATCTTGTAACTTGGACAAAAGAAGAGACTTAATAATCTATTTTAATAAATGAAAATAGCGAAGGTAAATATAGTTAGATATTGACTTATAATCTTGTGGTTAAAAAATTAACATATGAAGAAAGAGATTTGAAAGGACTGACTATATAAAGATCTATCAAAATCCACAAGTGTTGATTACAATTTATAAAATTTAGGTGTAGATAAAATTTATAAAATTAGGGTTTAGGTAAAATTTATAATATTACATATGAAACCATATTTCAAGTTTTATTGTTTTTTATTCTTTTTTTTTTAAAGTATGCTTCTTTAGGCTATTTGACTAAATTTTTTGTTTTTTGTTTTTTGTCATTAGGTAGAAGAATAGCATGCTCCTTATAAAAAGAAAGAAATTGCATATCCATTGATAATAATCCGCTGCAATGCAAGTACATCAAGCAAATAATTAATTTTATTCAAGTTCTTATCAATTGCAAGAAGTTGGTTTTGAAGAAATGAGAGTTTAGTGAAACACTTAAGATGTCAAAAGAGCCTCAATCCCCATTAGAAGAGATGTTTGGGCATCTTGTGAACATAGAAGAGAAGACCCACTGGAAAAGGACATTAATGTCCATGAAGAAATCAAGCTCCATAAAATAAAATTCCAATTTCAATGAAGAATTAGGCATGCATGATATTGTTGATTAGTTTCATGTATTGAAGAAAATGTTAAATTTGACAACTTTTTGATAAGATATATTAGTAATGTTTTGACTTTAGATTCATTTTATAAATAAATTTTCTATATATAATGTTTACATAATATGTCATTTACAAATATATGGTATGCTTTTTCTTGAATTTATGTGAATCCTCACTTTTTGGAAACTAATACGAAATATTATCATTTTTATACAAAAAATCTGTGAAATTCCATTGAAAATGGTTTTAAATGTTTTTATTTTGTGTATTTTTTTAACAATTTTGTAAATAAAAATGTATTTTTAAAGAAAAAATTGTAAAATGCATATTTTTTCATTATAACTTGCTTCTAAATGTATGTTTTTTTGTTAAATTTCTAAAAAAAACACACTTGATAATATAAATTAAAAGTATTTTATGATAAAGATGATTCCAAGGCCCAAAACATGCCTAAAAATGAAAATGTGTGATACTAGTATCAACCTTTTTTGAAACCGAGCTATAAATAGCTACTAAAATTAGGAGACAAAAAAATGAGAACTATGTCAAATTCTCTTTTTATAGTATAAGTGGATTTTAATGGAAAAAACATTTGGCTTATAAAAGATGATTACTTCTCTATACATATTTAGATATTACATCTCTTAAAAAAAATATCTTCATAATCATCCTTCACACCATCTTTTAACTAGTCACCATTTCTTTTGAATTCAATGACCACTCTTTCTGGGTCATTCTTGAACAGTAGTTCACCTTTTTTTTCATCTCTTTGTTTTTACCATTTCCATCCCTATTTTATTTTATGGTTCAATCAAATTATTACTAAAATACAGCTATAGTTAAATTATTTACATTTTTTCCTTTTTTCTTCATTATATTGCAGGTCTCCATATAAGTACTTCAATAACATCTTAGGAATATTGACTTGAAGATTTTCGTATATGTTTACAATAAGAATAACAAATGTTGCATAGCAGGTCTGCCGAAGTAGGAAGGTTTTATTATATGTATGGTAATTTGAAATAATCAATTGAGTAGATGCATAATGTAATTTTAAATTTAAATTTATATGTATGGTAATTTGAAATAAATATTTGAGTAAATGTATAATGTAATTTTAAATTTGAATTTTAAAATGGTTTCAGATTAAATTAGAAATATATATGGCAATTTGAAAATAACAAAATGCATAATGTAATTTTAATTTGAATTACAAACTAGTTTCAAATTATAAAAAGTGAGCATAAATTTGAACTTTAATACATGAAGATGTCCAATGCCAAAACACTTGCTCTCATACACTTTCCACTTTTTAAGGATGCACTATTAAAGCTAGGTTTTCAACAACTTCAACTTTATACAGTGAATTGGGAGAGTGCGTTCAATTACAATTACAAGTTATTACTGTGCTTTTAAAAGTTGTCATCCAATTACAATTACAAGTTTTAACTATGCTTTTAAATGGTGTCATTCTAATATTGAAGAATACTTTTAGCCAACCTATGATTGAGATTGTTTTGAAAACTTTTTGTTAATAATAAATTGTGATTGTAAAGTTTTAGTATAATATTGTTACTTATAAACTTATAGATTATTTTTGAACATTTTTTTTTCTTTTCGGCTTGAACCACAAATTTTGGTTTCCATTATTTTATCCATATGCTCAAGTTAGGAATGTTTTAGCTTTGGATTTGTTTTGGGATGGTTGAATTTGATTTCATCCTCAATGTATTCTCTGTCACACTCATGTTTTCTGTGTAATTGTTTGTAATTAAGTGGATTTGTATCAGTTCAATTAGCTATTTAAAAGTTCAAGAGTCTCGTTGGTGCCATTATAAGAATTATAGGTGTCATTATAAGAATTGGGTGTGTGCAAGAAGTTGAGGGACCTTTTAGATGCAATCTCACTTTTTAGGAACACGCTCACGTTACATAGAAAAAGAACGCGCTCCTCTTCCATAGCGCTTGGAATAGTAAATCCGAGCCTGGCATGTCAGCAGACATGTAGGCTAGGTAACAATAACGCGTGCACGTTTTGTAAATTTTAAAAAAAAAATAAAAACACACAGTCCCCCACCCGAGAGTCATTTTCACCGAACAGTATCGCGAAAAGGAGCGTGGAAGAGTGCCCATTCCTCCATTTGAAGACAAATCC
>LPNX010351623.1:0-25247 GCA_001517045.1 Pseudotsuga menziesii | reverse complement strand
TTAAAACTTTAAAAAATCATTTCATGCAACTATCTATTGCTTAAGTATGAAAACCCATGAATTTTGCAAACAAAACATCAAGAAGACGAAAAAAATTCCTCCCCACATGATAACAATGGTGTTCTTGTTCGATAACCAATTTTGATGTGTATAAGCTCTAAACTTGTCTTGCTCAAGTGTCTATATCATCTTTGTTCTCACTCCCTACTGGGTATTCTTTACATCTCCCTTTTGCCTTATCAACATTAAGTATGCGCTAACCATCTCAACCCTAGATAAAAGGACAAGAACAAGAAAACATAAAATTGTGTATCTTTGATTAAAGCACATTGACATCAAAGTTTCCACTATCTATCATTTTCAACAAATATCCCTACTACTTTTGACTATTTTGGGACTGCACAAAACAAATTTTGCCTCTTTAATTTCCACTTGCAATCACTTTCTTATCTCATCAATCAATTTCATAAAAAATGTTTTGTTTGGGAAAATATTTGTCCGGAATGGATATGTCCTTTCAATTTAGTTTTGATTTTCATATTGTTAAATTAAAATGAATAAAAGCAATGTTCTCAACCATTTATATAAGGCTGATATATGACACTTGTTATATCAGAGACTAATCAACCGTTTCTCTCATATATAAAGGAAGAGGAGGGGATGAAAGAAAGTTCACTTAGTGGTTTGAATCTCATATCCAATCAAATAACTAAAGAAGCAAGCAAGCTAAATGCGAACAAACTCTCATATGCTATGAGGACAATACCTAACATGTTGATAGAACATTTTTCTGTAATGAAATAAAAACTATGTATTACCTTTATGAGAGTGCTATCATGTAAAATGGCACTTCTACGCTCGAGTACTGACATCCAATATGTCGAAACAAAAAGGACAAACTGGATTGAAGTATCCAAAACACTATAGATGGGAACGATTTATCTCCTGACCAGCTGAATATATTTTTATTTGTACATTAGGGTTGCACACATGACTATTTGCATAGCAACGAGTGTGTCACACACGAGTATGTGCATTGCAACTAGTGTGTACATTGAACACATGGGTTTCCTTAAAGCAAGAAGCGTGTCATACGCGACTTTCCTATATCAATACTCGTGTGTACCTTATTTCGAAGTTAAAAAATATATAACATGATTAGTCAAGATCAATTGACAACCTAATGATAACTATCTCAACTATCTCAACCATCCTAACCTTCAAAACCTCTCTTGTACCTCCTGTATATATAGAGGGCATGGGATAGGGATAATCAATCATTCCTAGAAGAGAAAAGTTATGTTGGTGGTATTCCTTCATACATCTTGGAGAAGAAGAACTCACTGTCTTTAGTTTGTAGAGGAGTACTTGTTTTCAAGGTTGGGTTGTAATCTCACCATTCTCTGTTTATTAATAAAGAATGTTATTCTTCCAATATTGTGCACTCTTGTATATGTTGATTTTTGAATTATCTTATAATTTCATTATGAATATGTTTTTCATTAACCATATATATATATATATATATATAAGATATTTGCAGGAAGAACTTATTCTTTGCGGGTGATTGAAGATACCCTGGAAGCTGTGGAAGCAACTGGAAGAGGACAAGAAAAAGCTTGTATCAACTTTCATAAACCAGGTTTGCAAAGTTTTATTCTTATTCCTATTTCAATTTTTGCATGGTTGACTGTGTGTAGGTATAGCTTAGTAAGTTGGTAACCCTAGAGACCGTAGGTTATAATGGTGTGTTTTCTTGAACAACAGAAATAGAGACTCTGTTGGGGAGTCCAAGTTGTTGCGGGGAGTCTGTTTGGGCTCCCCAACAAGTCTTTGACTATTTTTTATTCTTTTTGTCATTTGTTGTCTCTTTCCATTGATTTTCATTTTGGCATGTTCAAGTCCTGTCTGCTACTACTTTTTCTTTTAAAAACCTTTTAGCAGCACAAGCGGGTTGTCTCTTTGAAATTTTTGTGTTTCACCTTGTATATGTGGGTTGCATTCTAGACAATTGTGTGTCATACACGAGTTTTCATTAGAGCACTCATGTGCTCCTGTAATTTTTCTTTGAGTGCATAGGGTTCTTGATTGTCCATGTTTTCGACCTCTTTGATGCTTGTGTGGGTTTTGTTTCTGACTCTTAGAATATTAGAGTCAATCTAAATTGGTTATCCTATCTCGTCAACCAACAACATATCATAAAAGATAAGAACAGGAAAATAAAAGGATAAGAGAACACCGATATACGTGGTTCACCCTAATGGGTTACATCCATGAGAAGGTAGTCTTATATTATCTCCAAAATGTGTTCTCCAATCTCACAAGAGAGCAAAGCACAAATACCCTAAATCATATAGATGATGTACAATAGTGTCACAATAGTACCACTTCTACATCAAGAATACATGATTATGTAGAGACTCACTTGACCCTATTGTATACTAAGAGATGAGGAGGAATTACTCTCACATATTGTATGTGGGATAATATAATTCTGCAAAATAACATCTCTTAATACAATACCATGGACAAATACTCTACACAAGTAAATACAACACCATATAAGTATGGGTTAAATGTATTACTCTTTTACATAATATTGTAGACAACTTTCGACGTAATAAAAAAATATTATTACCTTCCAAGGAATATAATATATTCCAACACTCCCCCTTAATAATGGCTTGGAGAAGGGCCCACGCTAACACTAAAGAAGGAAGGAGTCATTACTGCTCCTCCTTGATGACAACTTCTAGAAGAACCAAAGCTGCAAATAAGAAGAACACTTCAATTGACAAAATTTGATGATGAACAACCGCTTCTCACTTAATCATGAAAGTGAACACGAACCAGGTTGTATGATGAAATACACAACAATAAAATTCCGATAACATGGGATGGAATCCAATCGCAAGATTCCCATATCACCACAAGAATCGTCACAGCCATACATGATAGCTGAAGAAATCTGATATAACATCCACACCAGTGTACAGATATCTTTTGATGGCCGATACAATAGAACATGTGGCTAAGAACACCACAAAAATGTACATAGAAAACCCGTATGGCCAATACGCATGCGGATAGCAGACATTTTTCCAATCAAGGTGCAATATAAATCTCTGCGAAAGACCTCAAACATTGAAGAAACAAGACCCCAATGGTCTATACATCGAAAATGATATCATAGAAATGAACATCATGACTTTAATACTAGAATATGGTGCTGCATTATTCCTGGAATAAGGTGAAAGCCTAAATAGAGAACTTATTTGCACAAGAAATTTCAAGATCAAATCATATAAAGATCATAAAACAAAATTTATCATATAGAAATGGAAATGTTTATATACCAAAGGTTAGCAAATATCATATAAAGGAATGGAAACAAAATATGATCAAATAAAATATTAACTTGCTCATTAAGGAAAATAAAGTTACTTTTACACATTAAGTGTCAGACACAACATATAAATAGTGAGCCAAATATTTCACTTAAATATATGAAAATTTAGTCATCAAGCAACTAATCTGAAGCATAGGTGCATTTCTTATTACTATGATGTTAATATGCAAGAGATGAATTCCGTGAAAATGTCAATGCTTCCATATAGGAACATTAGAGACAAGTAGGAACACGATAACCTTTGCAATCATAAGAAGTAAATAAAGAAGCATCACCAATCACATGTTTAGATGCATCAGATTCCATTATCCATTCCACACTAGAAGAAGAATTATTAGGAAAAAAACAAATGCAAATAAAGCTACTTGGGAGTCATGAGAAGTTTTTTTTTAGCTTTAGCCATTAAACATGTTGCTTTAAAACAATTCTTTTCAAGATGGTTAGTTTTACCACAATGTTTAAAAGGATCATACACTTTCTTCTGTTTACTATTTCCATTAGAAGCATGAGAAGCATTTCTATAATTAGTATTAGAATGATTATAACCTTTAGCATTATTAAAAATTTTCTTATGATTCTTATTAAGTGCAGTTAGAGCTTTATTAGGTGTGAGTTGTCTTGAAATAATTAACCTTTCTTGCTCATTGATCAATCCTTTACAAAAATCATCAAAATTTTGCTTTGTAGTACTTTGAGACAATTCTAGATCTCTATTCCTAGTTTGGATGAACATATCAAAACAAGATGGCATTTTACGTTCTACAAGAATAATAAGAGAAGTCTTAGTTTTGTTGTAATCTTTACCACAACTATTTAATTTCTCATTTAAAGTTTTCACTTCAGCAATATATAACTCAACTCTTTCAAAGTGAGCAGGTTCGAGGTCAAAGAATCTTGTTTTCAAGATAATATGCAGAAACATCATCAGATTTATCAAATAAAGAGCAAAGAATTTTCCATACCTGAATCGGCAAGTCTTCTGCCTCAATACTTATCTGAAGACTATCTGCAACAGTTTGACCAATGAGCCCCCTTGTTTGATCACTTTTAGCTTCCCATATAGCCAAATCATCATCAACAATAGGTGTTTTGCGTTCACCATTAACTAGCCTCCAAAGATTCTTACTCCTCAGAACATCAATCATCTTTCTCTTCCAATAAGTATAGTTAGAGCCAACTAATTCAAGAACATAAGCTGCTTCGGAAGTCATATTGAGTGAAATTTTGTCAAGAAATAATAAACCTTAATACTGAAAATGATAGAAAAACACTGAAGAACTTAAAAAAAGTTACACTTAACTAATCTAAATCTGCAAAAGCATAGTTAAAAACATAGTAAAGAAAAGAGGAGAAACTTTCACTTACAACCTTATAAAAACAATGTGCCTAGAAAAGCCCAGTCTTTTGTTTTGGTCGCATTGGAGGATCCAGAACAACTATTCCAATTCCAAAAACCAGTTAAAATAAAAAATATGGTAAGAAATGACCAAGTTACGACCCTTTTTCTAACTCCCATTTTTATTACCGAAACAAAGCCCGAAAATGCCTAGTTTTCTGTTCTGGTGATGTGTGTAGATCCAGAATAGTTGTTCCAATTCCAAAAACAGGGTATAATAAAACTTTCAGTAAAAAATGACCAAGTTACGACCCTTTTTTATAACTTTCGTTTTCATAATCGGAATACAGATCTCCTTGAGAAGAGCCCCAAAATCATGTAGATCTATAGAAAAAACATCAATAAACCCTTGAAAAAATTCTGCAAAAATCTTACACAACAAGTAAGGGTTAGGGTTTAAAAAAAACGCATAAATATGCCCAGATCTTAAGAGAAGCCTAATGGATACCAAGTAGAAAGAAAATTTACAACAAAATGACAATGCCCAAATGATAATTGTTATTGATTGAAAGCTATAGAAGGCACTAGATCATAGAAACCTGCTATGATACCATGTTAGAATAGTAGAGTCAAGCTAAACTAGTTAACCTATCTAAGCAACCAACAATATATCATAAAAGATAAGAACAGGAAAAGAAATGGACAAGCGAACACCAATATACGTGGTTCAACCTAATGGGTTACATCCACAGGAAGGTAGTCTTCTATTATCTCCAGAATGTCTTCTCCAATATTACAAAAATGCAAAGCACAAATACCCCAAAGAATATAGATGATGTACAACAGTGTCACACTAGTACCACTACTACATCAAGAATAAATTATTCTGTAGAGACTCACTTGAGCATATTATATACTAAGAGATGAGGAGGAATTACTCTCACATATTGCATGTGGGATAATATAATTCTCCAAAATAACATATCTTAATAAAATACCATGGACAAATACTCTACACAAGTAAATACAACACCATATAACTATGGGTTAAATGTATTACTCTTTTACATAAGATTGTAGACAACTTCCAACATAATACAAAGACATTATTACCTTCCAAGGAATATAATATATTCCAACACTGACATGATTCTGTAAGTCTCAGGTCTGTACATTTCACAGTCACTTGATTTGTCAAGTCCTTGAGTTCTTATGTTTGACTTTCTTCATTTGGTGATTGTTCTTGGTACTCCTACTTGGCTTGTTGGGTTTGAGTGCTTGTGTTCTAGGTCATTGATCAAGTCCTTAGAATTATGTATGCTCTGCACTGTTGTCCATAGTCTGAGTTTGTCATTCTCCCTTTTATGGATCTAGTAAGTTTCTGACTTTGTTAGTTCTGTCAAGTTAAGGTTTGTTCCATTTCTGTCGTTTGGGTGAAGTGTGTTTCTTTGGGATATGTTTACATCATTTAGTGCTATATGTCCAGATTGTTCAAACTTACTCAAGTTTTAATTTAGTTGCATTTATAATTTTTGAAAGTTTTTGAAAAGAAAAGACAAAATTTTATACTTATTGCATTAGGTTTCATCTAGGGCCCTTTTTGTTATTTTTCAAGAAAAATAAAAAATTTAAAGTCTTGTTAGTTTCTCGTACTTTGTTTTAAAAAATTCATTAGCTTTCATTTTAAAAGAAAAGAAAAAGAAAAATTGGCATAGTAGTTGCAATTTGCTTTGAAAATTTTATTTTTTACATCATTTTTTTTCTTTTGTTGGGTCTATTATACCATACAAGTTTCATGCCATTACCTCCGGCTAATAACATTCAATTAAGAGGAATGATATAATTAAAAATTACTAGTAAGTTTCTCTTTTTAGGCTCTTACACCAACTATCTTTGGCTAGACTTGTGCATTAGGGAGTTTTAATTGTCCTTAAGTATTTGACTTCAAACATAGTTGGCCATTCACTAGGTAAATTCTCCTCTATATTGAGTGCATATGGAAATCTCCTCTCACAAAGGATTTAAGAACGAAGCCTCTTGAAGACCTGGACTGAGCAGATAACCCTCTGATTCCTTGTTCGAGTGTAGATCAGGATTTTTACACATTTGGGGATCTTGTCAATACCACCTCTTGGGCCCCGTGTGGTGTCAGTGCTGAAAGGGTTTTGGGATTTTCTATCCTTCCCATGCATAAGGATCAGGCTTGTGACTATTCCATCAGACTATCAATGTAGTTGTGGTAGCATTTATTCTCTTTGACATTATGGATCATACATACGTAATACTAGAAGGCTATTTTTGGTTTACCTTGGACGAACTTGGAAGGTAGCCTCAGTAGAAGGTGTGGCAGGGTGGTTGGGTGATTCCTCTACTTGTTACTAAGAACATCTATAGCGATTCCAAGTAACCATCTATCAGTTATTCACTAGTTGGACCATAGCCCTAACCATCCTAGGATTTTCTTTAGAAGTCATATCTTATACCTGTTTGTCTATGTGACTTTAGGAAATTTTTAGTGAGTGTTGTTTGCTTTTTTTGTACTTAGTTGGCCTTTTAGGTGTGTGTGAGTCCAATGTTTAGTTGTCGAGGAACAATCTCTTTGTAGGTCTAGAAGTTTGCAAAAAATTCCTCCATTTGATATAGTGGAGCCTCCATCGCTCCTTCAAAGGCGGAGACTAGGTGCCAACAGTTCATTTGAACAAGTAGGAGTTAGTGAATTTCTAGGTGAACCAAAACTTAGGACTAATTGGGTAGAGACAATTGGATTATAGATTGAATACTTGTAGGCTCATGCATTTGCAAGGAATTTTAACTCACCTCTTACTGACTTAAGCTATCCTGTGATCGTCCAAGACCTTCCTTTTGAATCACCTATTATTGGTGTTCCTGTGAGCATCATTATGGATAGCTCTGGGAGGGTATTTCTACCCCCAATTCAACCGTTTTGGTTGGAGGATTTCCACGTACCCCGGTTGGTACTCCAAGACCAAATGCACCTACTCCACCTTTATCACCAAGTAGTCAAGAGGTCCAACCACCGAATTCCTCTAATGTTGTAGGTCCTTCTAGTGGGGTTGTCACTGGGATTCCCAGTACACCTTTTGCTTCACCCTCTTTCATTCATACTGCTCAGAGTGGTCCAAGTGGGTCCTCATCATTTGTCCATGGTTTCCCATGGAATGGGGATAACATTCCCCCATCCACTCCTTATGTAGGTCCTACACTTGCATATGTGGTTATGCAATTTGAAAATATAAATGCTTATGGCCAATGGTTCCAAACACAGGTTTCATCCGCTTTCATGAGCTCTCCCTTTTCACTTTTTAGAGGATGGATACATGCTCATGTTTTTCAAAGTCCAGTTTCATCTGGGGCAGCTCAAACCACTTACAGTGCACCACACACAAATAATCCACTGAATTCCGAGTAGAATCCCTTTCAAAGAAGTCCAACTACTTCACAATCGGTGGCTGGGGGAATCCCCACCTTTATGTTTGGGAACCAAGGGGAAGGTCCTTCTACCTCCCAGACTCCAGATTTTTAAGCTCC
The DNA here is from genome assembly GCA_001517045.1 of Pseudotsuga menziesii. NCBI lineage: Eukaryota > Viridiplantae > Streptophyta > Pinopsida > Pinales > Pinaceae > Pseudotsuga > Pseudotsuga menziesii. The sequence continues at coordinate 16,953 of LPNX010351623.1, read as the reverse complement.
GTTTAGGCCTAAAATTCCCTTCCTGGAAACATTAAACTTGCCATACTTATAAAGGTTGATGAATGACCCGGTGCGACATAGTGTTGTATGGACACCTATTCCAATCAAGTTATTTTAACACATTCTGAAGTTTGAAGGAAAAGTTGGAAAAGATCTAGGTGCCCATATAGCCACCTTTCACTTATGTTTCTCTTTGAACTCACTAAACGATGATTTTGTTTGGTTGAGGTTGTTCCAAAAGACCTTGGATTATGTAGCAGCAAAATGGTAAATTTAACTTCCCTCTGCTGCTTATGACAGTTGTTTGGACTTAGCGATTGTGTTTCTTAATCGCTTCCATCTTCCTATATGGCATGATGTCGGTACATATTTATTATTGACCTTTCAGAAAAACAAAACCACATGCATATCGAATCATATCCAATATTTGTGAAGACGAAAAAGGCTTATTAAAGCCACCATACCCCTAAGTTCTTATTAGAATGGTTCTTAAAATATTTACTACCTTATATATCTAAGGATGTATCCACTTTAGGGGTAACCAAAAAATAAGAGGCTATCCTCAGGGCCCAGCCATTAGATTTGATTGATGCACAATCTAGAATCTCGTACGAGATTATACCTAAGGCATCGTGGTCTACCCATAGTGTCGAGAAACCTAATCCTGGACCCCATGCTGATGGTGTGGTTGGTTCAGTTAATTCTCCCACTGTAGAATAATTGGCCAAGAAACTCCATGAGTTGTCAGTGAAAAAGTATACAGTGGAGGAAGAAAATGTTGTCACTCCCTCCACCCAAAGTACAAATTTTTTTGCACAATATTTTCAGACAGGAAATCAGCAGCCCAGTTGGAAAAAGAAGAAAGGGAAGAAGGGTTAAGGAAATCAAAACAAGCTAAAACCCACAAAAAATGTTGATGGGGGTAAGAAGGATAATAATAAGGTGAAATACCATTGTAATTTTTTCCAGGGAGATTGCTCAACTCATCAATTCCCTCTTATTGACCAAGCTTAGAAGTTGCTTAAAAAAAACAATCAGTTGTCCTAAAGGATCCATTTCCCCAAGGACAGAACATAACTTCTATTTCTAATGTAGCCGAGGTCACTCTTGGTTTCCCTCTTGATCAAAACTATATCAACATAGTACGATCTACTGCCTTAGTCCAGACGAGAAATAAAAACTATGAGATAGAGACTCTTGAGAAGGGTAAGTCTGTTGGTGAAACCTCTAACCCTCTCACGATAGAGAAACATGTTTATCCAATGCCTAAGATACCGAAAGGTGTATTTAAAAATGAATTTCACAATCCTAAATCTAGGGATGCTTCCAACTACTCTATAGTTGATGATTTGGCTCAAACCCCATGTGCGATGTTGGCATTGGAATTGCTGCAGAGTTTCCATGCTTAGCGGGATTCCCTCTTAGCAGCTTTAAATAGTATGGATTCATCGATCCTCATGGCGAAGTTTAATATGTTAGATGTCAAAATTCACCTACCATATCATGTGGCTTTGTCAATAGATGTCATTCATAGTGGAAAAACCATTGGACGCATAGTTGTCATGGAAGGTGCTTCCACATGCGTTATGTCTATTTCTTAATGGAAGGATTTGGGTTCCCTGAAGCTAGTTCCATCAAATACCTTACTTACTACTTTCGTCGGGAGGTATTTTCGCCTACATGATATCTTGGTGGCTTTTGAGATTAATCTAGAAGGAATATCAATGGCTATTGAAGTTGAGATGATCGATGCACCTTTGGACTAGAGCTTTCTTTTAGAGAGAAGCTAGACTCATGCCATGTGTGTGATTGCCTCGGTTGTTCTCTGGGTGGTTATGTTTTCACACGATGGGAAGTTTGTTACTGTTGACCAACTCAGTTTCACTCAGAAGGGTCGTTTGGAAACTAATGAGTCCACTATACCTTTGGTTGATCAGGTTAAACGAACTAATGAGATCTTGAGGGTTGGAATGTATTCAACTTTAATGGGCACATTTGATATCCCAACCTCTATAAAGTATTTAGGTTATACTAGTGTAGGGAAGTCTATCACGACAATTGTCGATAGAATGGATATTTGGGTCCTTCCTTCGCGTTATGAGCTTGAGGTTCCCTTAACAGTGGTGGAACTAGATTATCAAGTTTTTGTTAACACCACTACTGATCCTATCATGACTCCTTCTACGGTCTCAGAAGATTCAGAAGAAGCTTATATGCCTACTTGGGTAGAGAATTATTTATATTCATATGACTGCCTAGACACGGTTTTAATTTTGTATGAAGCCATTTTGGAAGCCATGAGCAGGCGGGATAAGATTTTCGAAGATCTTCACCATAGGTCATACTTTCTTCCAAAGATGAGTAGAATTGAAAACCAAGAGTTCCATGTGATACTAGTAGAAGATGTTGATCTATCGATTAATCATTTTCAAAATGAGGGAATTTTTTCCAAGTGGAATATGGAAAATATTTATGTTACCATTCCTATCAACACCTCTGCAAACCTCAACTTCGTTGAAAATGTGCATATCAATGCAAACTGCTATCCAAAGGAGATTGCTATATATGCTACCTTATTTAAGGATTGTTAGGACGTGTTTTCCTGGTCATATGAAGAGATGCCAGACATAGATCCATTAATTGTTGAACACAAAATATGAACCTATCCTGATGCTAAATTGCTTTGAAAAAATATTAGACCTATTAATCTGCGTAAAGAGGTAGTCGTTAAGGCTGAAGTGGAAAAGTTATTGAAAGATGGCTTTATCTACCCGATTTATTTGACAGAATGGGTATCCAATCCCGTTCATGTCGATAAGAAACAAGGGACATTACACATATGCATTGACTTTCATGACCTAAATAAAGCGCGTCCCAAGGGAAATTACCCCACGGCCTTTATAGATCAAATCATTGATACTTGTGTAGGTAGTGAACTTTTTTTCATTTATGGATTGTCTTTTCAGATACAATCAAATCCAAATCAATCTGACAGACAAAGGAAAAACTGATTTTCTTTGTCCATGCGGTACCTTCGTGTACAAGAAAATTCCCTTTGGTTTGAAAAATGTCGGGGCCAACTTTCAGTGGGCAATGGATTTTTCCTTCCATGACATTAAAAACATTGTTGAGTCATACCTAGATGATCTTCTTGCTCTTTCTCGTAAGAGGATCGACCATCAAGATCACCTTCACTTAATTTTTGAACAATGTAGACATTACAAAATACTCTTGAATCCCCACAAGTCTGTTTTTTGCATTGATTCGGGATGACTACTTGGGTTTATAGTGTCAAATAAAGGAATTCTGGTGGATCTTTTAAAAGTAGAGGCCATTGTAAATATGCCTCCTCCTCGATCTATTAGGAAGCATCAGAGTCTATAGGGAAAATCTAATTTCCTTCAACGTTTTATCGTTAACTATGCCAAGATTACTAAGGGTTTCATGCGCCTGCTAAAACAAGATAATCAATTTGTATAGGATGAAACCACACAACTTTATTTTGATCCATTAAAAGAATATTTGTTGTCATCTCCCTTGTTGCATCCACTAGATTACTCTAAAGACTTTATACTGTATCTGGCTCCGTTAGAGTCGACCATTTGGGTGGTACTAGCTCAAGAGGATGAAAGCTACAAGAGCATGTTGTCTATTATCTCAATATTGCATTAGCTGGTCCTAAGCTTTGATACTCCCATGTCGAGAAGTTATCTTTAGCAATTGTTTATGTTGTGCAGAGGTTACGTCACTACATCCTACTGAGGGCCATTACAGTGGTGGCAGATGCTAATCCTTTTCAATATGATTTGTCTCGATGCATAATCGAGGGAAAATTCAATAAATGGATAGTCATTCTCCAAGAGTTTAAATTGGATTTTGAGTATTCCAAATCTAAAAAGTACTTAGTTTTTGTGGAGCTTATCGCAGAATTTCCTACTGAAGAGAGTGTAGTGGTTGAAGAGGAATAATTCCTAGATGAGTACATCTTTCTTATATCCACCTCTAATCCTAGGTATGGAGATATCCTTATGTATCTCCATAATTTGAAGTGTCATGCGTCCTTCTCGTGGGAAGAGCGATGTAAACTGTGTATACATGCAAAAAACTAGCTTTTAATCGGTGATACTTTGTACCCTAGAGGGGTATATTTTGTTTTGTGTCAGTGCCTCACCCACGAGGAGGAGGAACGCATCCTAAATGATTCCCATAGAGGAGTGTTTGGGGATCATTTATCTGGTTTAGAAATGGCCCAAAATATTTTATGTGCTGCTTATTTCTGTCCCACGATCTTTAAACACTATGTGGAAGCTGTCAAGCGCAATCATTCATGTCAGCTCCACACCAAGAAAATGTTGTCACATCCTACTCAGTTGTTTCCCGTCATTGTAGTAGGTCCCTTCACTAAGTGGGGGGTGGATTATGTGACGTGCAACCCAGTTTTGACTGGGGGCATAAATATATCATTTTCATTGTTGATTACTTTACCAAGTGGGAAGAGGCAATGCCTACCTTCAAAAGAGTAATGATATATTTCTTTCTTTTTAACCATATCATTACTCATTTTGGTATTACTAAAGAGATTGGTACTGACCATGGCATTCACGTTTAGAATAGCATGATGATCGAATTGACTACTACGCTAGGTTTCAGGAAAGATCACTCATCTTCCCTCTACCCGCAAGCAAATGGCTAAGTAGAGGCATTCAATAAGACCTTGAAGACCAATCTCAAGTGTACCATCAACACAAGACATTCAAATTGGAACATTATGCTATATCCTGGACTTTGGCAATTTCAGACTAATGTCAAGATTGTCACAGGTTTTTAACCTTTCCAACTCATTCACTAGGTGGAAGCAGTCACTCTGGTTGAATGCGAAATTCCATTGCTTAAAATAGGCATGCATGTACTCCCTAGCACCACTAAATTAGAAGAACATTTTCTACATTTGGAAAATCTAGATGAACGATACCGAGATGCGTTAACGAAAAACGAAGATTATAAGAATAGGGTTAAAAACCAATATGACAAAGCTGTGAAACCTAGAATTTTTTTCTAAATGGGAGATTGTCTTGCTGTGAGAACAGAACAAAGAACCCCTGGGGGAAGGAAAGTTCAAATCCATGTGGTTAGGTCCCTACATTTTTTCAAATTTCTTGAAAAATTGGGCATATGAGTTAATTGATTTTGATGGAAATAAGCTGCATGAGCCTAGAAATGGGCTCTACCTTAAGAAGTAATACGCCTAGGCTTGGTGCTTTTTCTTGTATTTTTATTGTATGTATTTTTATGTACAATAGTTATATGGTTAGTGATTCTTATTCCATCTGTTGGTTGTTACTGATGTCAGCTGAGTGGTTCATAGGATTTTCAGATGGTGCTAGTCATCATACTTGTAACCTGGCTTCAGCCATGTGGGTCATCTATTCACCCTCAAGACAGCTAGTTGCCTCTAGAGGCACTTGCTTGGGTCCTTATACTAATAATGTGGATGAATACAGGGTTTTTATTGAGTTGCTATCGGATGACTTGTGAGGTGTCATCACACGGTTAGAGATCAGACTTGACTCTCAACTCATGGTTTCCTAACTTAACGGAGATTATCAAGTGTGAAACCTACCTTCTTCTGTTAGTTTTTACAGGTTAGATTACCTGAAAGAGATCTCAATTATATTGCATTTAATCACATTCCAAAAAATGAAAATACAATAATTGATGCATATGCAAACTACATTCTAGATTAGCACTTAACACGTATTTTGTAAAATACACATAACATATTGTTGCAGCTGCAATTGTTTTCCCAAATTTTCAAAATTTTGGACCCTCCTTCTAATTCTTATCTTCCGTAGAATCATTTGGGTCCATGAATTTTGTTTTCCTTTTCCCTCTGCTACAAGTTTGGACTGTTTTGAAGTTAACTCTCTTCATGCTTTTCGGGAAATTTCGTATGTCTGAAACTGCTTCGGGTTGTGGAATTTAGAGTTTGGTTTTTTACCTTCGATCTGTGATTTCTTTCTTTCTATTCTTCTCAAAATCCTATATCACATTGTCGTCGTTGTTTCAGAGGTGAAACAAACCTTCATCGCTACGCAGCCGAAAGTAACATTCTATTTTGGTTTTTCGGAGGCCATTAAAACTATACTTCGGAGCCTTATTTCCTTATGGAGCCTCCGTTGTGGAAGTTGAATGATGAGTGCTCTGCCGGATAGTTTTGACTTCTATGATGTTGTGTTGTTATGATTTTTTTTTCATTTTCAGAGGATGGTTGAAGTTTGAGTCAGGGTTTTTTTTATCTTTGTGAAGTCACTGTTTCGGAAGTGAGACAAGCTTTTTGGGCCGCTGTGTGACCTTAGGTTTTCTAAACACTTTCATGATGTTTCCGTGCCATATCAGAAAGCTTATGGTTTTGATCGAAGGTTGTAGTCTATTTATTTTCCACCATTGCATCTCCCGAATGAAATAAATGTTCGCTATAGAATTGCTCTACTCGTCGATGCTATGTTATGATTTTTGCAGATATGTTTAGTTTCCATAGAACCCGTAGTATTTTTATTTTCCACCATTGTGGCTACGTAATGCCCTAACCACCCGACGTTTATGTCGTTCCGTTCGTCGACAGGGAACTTTACCACCCGATGCTTTGACATTTAGTTTTTACGACTCCAATAGGCTTAACGGTCTTGCGGAACTCGTTGTCTGTCTGAAACCTACCGTTGTGGCTATAAGTAAGACTTTCTGACCAATGTTTTATGGGTTCAAGCCACCTATAAGGTTTTCCTAACCCTTGTGTGGGCGGTAGTGGTTTTTTTATTCGTGTTGAGGCTGTCGCAACAAGAGCCCAGTACAGGGCCCCATCTTGATGATCAATTTTATTGTTAGTATGGTTTAAGTATTGAAAAGACGCAGTCCAAATTAATGATGAATTTTTTGTTTTGGCTAGAGACGGACTCAGAAGGTTCTTCAGATTACTGCTACAAGAAGACATAGTTGAAGGATAACGCTGAGGAAAGTTGGCTGAGAAGAAATAGGCAGATACATTCCGAGATCAATAAAATACAAAGCGGAATCAATAGCAACAGAGGCCCGGTTGTGGAAAAGGTTTAGTAGTTACTGAGTTGGTCCCATTATATGAAGTACTCGTAAGACTCAAATCCAAAATGTAACACATTGCCTAAATCATGAGCACTCGCAAACTGACAAAACTGTGAGATTAAAACGTTCGGGAAGCCAGAAGGTCAAGGGGTGGAGCAACCCAAAGGTTTTGGGGTCTTTGTATAAAGATAGGAAAGTTAGAGGAAAGAGGAGTTTTTTCCCTGGAAAAATTTGTGAGCTATTGTTTTTAAGAGGAACTACTTCATTTTACAATAAGAAATTGCAAATTTTTCCTGTTGGAGAAGGTGTTGTGTGGAATGTTCAAATGAGATAAAATGAACAATGCTGAAGGGGAACTATTTTGTTTTCGACTATGTTTCATTAACTGTGAGAACGTTCTAACTTTCTGAACCTATGTTCTTAGCTGAATGTTCTCTGGTATATTCTATGATAATTTCCACTATGAGTAATCGAGGTTTTAACTATTGATGAGCTATCTTGTTGTGTATATATTTATTCATGTTTATGTGTTTGGTTCTAAGAACAGCTATCTGTGATTTACCTTAACATGTGAACAGTATTACATTAATCATGAATTAATATTTTTCTCTCTAGAGATAGCTTAGCTAGCATGTATTTTCTAGTCGTGTGTGATTTAGATGCGAGAGAGTCTAAGACGAGAGGTAAGAACCTACGCATCACATTGTGACCACTCCTTGCATCCTTAATCAATATGCATTTTAGATAGGGACTTGCATATCATACTTAAAGTAAAAAATACAAAAATATACACGATGGACCAGGACGCAACCGGTAAAACCTTTATTTTTGTTACTTGACCTACAGTAGCCAGACCGTAAACGGGACATATTCCCTACACCAAACAGTCATGGGCTAGTTGGGAACGTTGACTGGGGAGAATCTCTTGCTATTGTTGCATGCAAATATCCAGGGATCAACAGTTTTTAGCTCTAGAAGGAGGGCTACCAATGAATGGTTGGCCGAGGAGGCCCATTTTCCTGAGATTATTCCACCGGTGGTAGTTTAGATGGTAGTCCGTTTCCAATTCCAATTCCTGAAGAGAGAGGTAGAGAACATTTGTATTCTATGGACAACAAGGTTGTTAATGATCTGAGAAGACATACTAGGGCATACGTGAAGAAGATTGGAGGATTACCCATCATCCTTGAATTACCCAGAAGAGAATATAAAAGGAAAGATCGTCCTATATTAGAATATTTAGTGTTAGTTGGCAATTGGGAAGAATTAGTAGAAGTAGCATTACAAGAGGTTGTTCCGCCTTTGAATCAAGTAGGCCCAGATACTCCTTACTATTCTCCTATTCATACTCCTATTTAGTCACCACCTCACTCTCCACCCCAACTCAGGGCAGGCATAAACCAAAATCAGTGACCCAACCCACCAAATCCACCACCTGCCTAGAAAGCTAGATCACCTTTAAACCTAACACCTCCTTTGCATGATTTACCTCAATCTTTTGAAAAGATGCTGCCCAAGTTTGATCCAAACGAGAAGATGCTAATAGATGACCACTTGCAGAGTTTCTATTTGGAAATAGAAGGATTAAGGGCTGGGGAATATGAGGATGTGGTTTGTAGACTTTTTCCACACACCCTTAAAGGAGCAGCAACGTCATGGTATTTTGGTTTGCCTACAAATTCTATCACTAATTAGGATACCTTTGAAAGGATTTTTAGAAGTAAATATGCAACCCAAAAAACTCATGCAGCTCTTACGAAAGGACTATGTGCCTTAAAGAAAGAAAGAAAAGAGAACGTACATACTTTTACCCAAAGATTTGCAGCCTATCTTAAGAATTTTTCTGAAGCTGACAAACCCTTGGATAAAGTCCTGATTGAATATTACCTCAGCTCTAGGACCCGAGTTGGCCATGTTTTCCAAAATGAAGGCCAAACCTACACTAGCAGAGACTTATGAGGAAGTGGAAAGAGTAGAGGCTGAAAGGGAAAGTACCAAAGACTATCCTGAACAGTCAAAAGAAAAAAATGTCGGGAGGAAAGCTTTGTTTTTTACCAAGCCTAAAGAGAAGAAATCACCAGATTTCAAAGGAATGGCAAAAATGATGTAGAAGCTTTCTAACAAAATCATAGACTTGGAAAATGAGAAGGAAGCCCAAAAGTTCTACAAGCCCTGTTACAAGAAAAGGGAATATAACAATCAATCGCAACCCCCTCCTCATAGCCTTGCATCTATGAACTTAGTGGAGGTAGGAATGGATAACTTTTGTACTTTCCACCAACAACCCCATTCTGAAAAGAACTGTCCTTAATGGATAAATTCAATGACGTTGGTCATGAATCAGATTTTGGATTCCAAGTTAAGTGAATACAATGATGAAGAAGGGAAAGATAACAATAAATCAATAGAAATATAGGAAGATGAAGCCATGGTTTTATGGGACTGTGTATCTTTGTTTGATGCCGAGGAAGAAAAGGATCTGAGACATAAGGGCATCCTGGAAAAAAATGTGACGACAAGAAGCTAGGGGTTGATTAAGGAAAATAGTCTTATGCTCCCAAAGATCAAAAGACTTCAAAATAATGTTAAGAAATTCCAAAATAGCTCCTCAGCTAATAAAATTCCGGAGTTTACCATCAGCAATCAAAATTATGGACAGATTCACATGCCTACTAATCCCAACGAAGAAAATAATGTTAGATCGAATCTCACATAACATAAGATGGATTATGACATTGTGGAGGATATCAATAAGGTGAGGGAAAACATGTCATTATTTGAAATGTGCAATGTGCCGCAACAGAAAGAGAAGTTATCGAAAGCACTTGAAGTATCAGAGGAGAGGCTACCCACTGACAATCAACCCCAAGAAGAAGAAATTGGTGAAGCAAGTATGGGAGATAAGCCTAAAAGCAAGAATCCACCCTTTCTCCTTACTTTTGAAATTTTCAACCATAACGTGCATAACTGCCTAGTAGACTCGGGGGAATCAGTCAATGTCATGCCACTGTCGGTTTGCAAAAAGATAAATGGACAACCTAAACCATCTACCTAGAGGGTTGTTCAGTTGGATAGAATGAATGTGAAGGTAATTGGAGAAATGGAGGATGTTCTCATTCGCTTATCTTCAAATGATAAGGTGTGTCAAGTCATCGATATTGTTGTGGCTGACATACCAGAAGCTTATGGGCTTGTTTTGAGTAGAGATTGGTCGACAAAGCTGAATGGATATTTTTCCTCGGACTGGTTGCATCTGTGGATGCCCTATAAAGGAATCCCAAATCAAATTAAAGTTTTGAGGGAGCCCCACATGAAACACAATGTTACTTAGTTCGAAGAAAAAAATGAACCAGTGGATTCTATTTTGGGAAACTACTTTATTGGGCTAGAACCAGGAAACTATCAAGTGAAAGAAGCCAGTGATACATCAGATGCTCAGCCTGATCTCCTTTGGTTTTCATAGGCTGATGAAATGGATTGTAAAATAGTAAACTTAGCTATAGACATAGATGTTAATTCTTGCATAGTAGCGGTTATCAATTTTTGGATGCTTTTCTTTGATGGTTCTAAAACTTTAGAGGGTTCTGGAGCCGACTGTGTCCTGATTGACCCTATGAAAAACAAACATTTTCTTTCATGTAGGTTATAGTTTGAATGTACCAATAACACAGCTAAATATGAAGCGTTGGTTCAAGGATTAAGGAAAGCAATTGAATTAAAGGCAAATAATCTGAAAGTGTTTGGAGATTATGAAATAATTGTAAAACAAATCTGGAATCAAATACATTGCATTTCTCTTCATTTAAAAGCTTATCAAAATGAAGTATGGGATTTACTTAAATGCTTTAATGAATTTAACATTGTATCAATTCCAAGACTCAAGAATACAGTAGGTAACTTGTTGGCCACATCAGCTGCGAGGCTTGTACCCTCTAATAATCAGTGCTCTGTTGAATTACTTTTCAGGTCCTCGGTTCCAAATATGATTACCAATATACGAGTAATCGATGATGATCAGCAAATTATTGACAAATGACGAGGCCTTCAAAGGGGTGATTATTGATGATGAAGAAAATCAGGTCGAGCTAAAATTCGATAATTTTATTCTTAAGGGAGTTAGGACTTTAGAACGGATATTTGATTTAAATGGGAAATTCAAAATCTACCAGCGAATATGAAGACTCATAGCCTGTCTCTGCAGTTTGAGTTCATTAACTTGGGAACTGCGATGGAGCCTAAATATGTGAATCTGGGAAAATGTTGCTCCCCAACTGAAAGGTATAGGTTCATCGATCTTTTTAAGCAATACAAAAATGTTTTTTCCTAGATGTATGAATATCTAAAGACATATGATACCAATATTATCCAGCATGTTATCCCCATCAAATCTGGAATCAAACCTTATCAGTAGCCTTTAAGGAAAATGCATCCAAAATTAGAACCTCTAATCCATAGTGAAGTTAAGAAACTATTGGATGCTAGAATTATTTTTAAGCTTAGACACTCGGAATGGGTTTCAAATCTAGTACCAGTGAGGAAGAAATATAAAGAAATCAGCCTATGTGTGGATTTTAGAAACTTAAATCGCGCTTCAGATAAAGACAATTATCATGTTCCACCCATGGAGCAAATACTGCAAATGGTTTCAGGTTCTGAACTATTCTCTTTATTAGATGGATTCTCAGGCTATAATCAAGTATTAGTAGCCAAAGAAGACGGACTAAAAACTACATTAAGGACCAGGTGGGGAACTTTTGCTTACAGAAGGATGCCCTTTGGACTCATAAATGTTGTAGCTACCTTCCAAAGGGCCATGAACATAGCTTTTCGTGGTCTGATTGGCCGCAGTGCTGTAGTATACATCGATGGCATCATGATATTCTCAAAGAAAAGAGAGCAACACGCATTTCATCTAAAGTAGATTTTTGAACGCTGCCAGAAATATGGTATCTCACTAAACCCCAAGAAGTGCATGTTTGCTGTTACAGAAGGTAAGTTGTTGGGTCATGTGGTTTCTAAGAAGGGGATCTCCATAGACCCAGAAAGGATCAAAGCCATTAAACAGATTCCCTTTCCCCATAATAAAAAGGGCATGCAATCATTTATGGGGACAATAAACTTAGTGTGAAGGTTTGTGCCAGATTTCGCTCAAATTGTTAAACCTTTGCAGCAAATGATAAAGCAAAGTGTACAATTCAAGTGGACTGATGTAGAGAATAACACATTTAGTAAGATTAAAATAGCTGTTGCACACACACCCTCCCTCAAAAGTCCGTATTTTGATAAAGATTTCATTCTGTACACTTTGGCATATGATGATTCACTAGCAGCTGTGCTTACCCAGAAGGGAGACGGAGGAGATGATTTCCCCATATCATTTATGAGAACTGGCCTGTAAGGGGTTGAATTGAGTTACCCAGTGGTAGATAAACAAGCTTACGCAATGTTCAAAGCGGTGAAACAATTTAGACCATATATATTGAAGAACCGAACAAAGGTAATAGTTCCACACCCAGATGTGAGGTCTCTTTTCGTACAAAAGGAGTTAGGAGAAAGAAGAGGCAACTGAATGACAGCTGTACAAGAGTATGACCTTGAATTCAAGCTAGCTTCCATAGTCAAAGGGAAAGGATTGTGCAAACTAATGACTGAAAGTAAAGATAATGAAGAACATGAATGGGAAGACGAAGCTGAGTTACAGTTGATGGATGTATGTCCTCTTTTCACAGCTCCAGACTCTTGGTATCGAGACCTTGTGCATTTCCTTCAAGTGGGATTGTTATTGAAACATTGGAATTCTAAGAAAAGAAGAGCACTATGTCTTAAATCAGCCTCATACCAAATTATTGAAGGAATATTATTCAGAAAGAATTATGATGGATTTCTTCTTAGATGCTTAGAGAAAGAAGATGCAAGGAAGGTAATGATAGATCTACATGATGGGCCCACTGGAGGACATTTCTCCAGAGATACTACAGCTCATAAAATTCTCAGAGCTGGATACTATTGGCCCACACTGTTCAAAGATGCACACCCCCACGTTAGAAAATGCGACATTTGTCAAAGGTGTGGTGGAAGACAAGTGAAAGCAGCAGGACCATTAAATCCTATGATGATAACAAAACCTTTTGAGCAGTGGTGAACAGATATCATTGGGGAGATAAAGCCGAATTCTTCTCTGCAACACAAGTATATTCTGACATCAACCAACTACTTCACTGGTTGGGTCGAAGCCATTCCATTGCGTAAAGTAAATGAAGATGCGGTCATGCAATTCTTGCAACACCATATTATGACCAGGTTTGGAGTTCCAATTTCTTTAGTTTTAGATAATGCCACTTACTTTTCCTTGATTCGATTAACTACTTTTTCTCAAGAGAAAGGAATTAAGTTGCATTACTCTACTAATTACTATCCACAGGGAAATGGTTTAGCTGAATCCACAAACAAGAATCTGATTATGATTTTAAAAAGGATGGTGATATAAAATCAAAGGAGTTGGCACTCAGCGTTGCCAAATGCTCTTTGGGCTAATAGGGTCACCCCCAAGATCTCATTAGGTGTGTCCCCGTATACCCTTGTTTATGGAGAAGGCGCTATTCTACCCCCCAATATCATGTTACCCTCTTCCATAATCGATCAAGAATCTAGAGGATCAGATAATGAAGTCTTGCAAATGAGGATATATAATCTTCTGAAGGCAAAAGAGTCTATATCCAAGGCCAGAGAACGCTTTAAACAACAACAGGAGGTAGTAAAGAGATGGTTTGATAAACACAAAGCTGGAACAAAATAATTTGAGGTAGGAGATTTGGTTCTCAAGTGGAACCATCCCCATGATGAGAAAGGAAAACACACAAAATTTCAACAATTATGGGTAGGTCCTTTCCAGATTGTGGCAAAGCTTGGCCCCTCAACCTATAAATTGCAAGATTTATAGGGGTGGGAAAAGAACTTACTAGTAAATGGTTTAGTTCTCAAACCTTATTTTTACTGAGTTTTGATTTTTGTTCTTTTACCTTGTACATAAATAAATTGACTTGGCTGTTTATTTTGATTTATTTAGTTCTGTTTTGTTTCAGTTTAGATTTTGGCTGATTTCAATAAAAGGAGGCAAACTCTTGGTTGCATGGAGAACATCAAAATTCTAGAATGATTAATGTTCTGGAGTGTAAGACTATTTATTATTGTTTTATCTGAAATAATTTCTTCTATTTTAGCAGTTTTTCCGAATGGCTATGAACACATTGAAGTCCTACTTAATCCTTGTAAAATAAACTAGGATCAAAAGGCCTGGAATACTATTTTGAGGCTCTATCTATCTCACATTTTATAATTTCCTAGGGAGTGACAACAAAGGGCCCATGGAAAGGAAGCAGGGTAAATAGTATATTATATATAAATGATCCCATGCCAAGAATTGAATGCCAAAAGGCAGATAAGAGTCAAAATATCCTATGAAAGCAATATGTATCAAAACAAAATACTGAACCATATAAGTACTAAATTGCCAAAAGTTCCTCTCCGTCCTTGAGCTAAAAGTTGAATACATCTCTCACACAAAATGACACTATGGATAAAGGAGCCTGGATGAAAATTCAGAAAGAAAGGCATGCAGGAGGACTCATATGCAAAGGACAAAGTCCAAAAAAGCACAAAAAGTGCAAAATGGCATGGGAATGAGGAACACATGATTATTTCTATTTACCATATGTTACATTCCTGTGGTGTCCAATTGGGTAGCTACCTGAAGATAGAGGTAACAAATGAAACTCATCTTCGTGGCCTCAAAAGAGTTATCCTGACTTGGAAATCTTGGTTTCCATTCTCCTAAATTGGACTATCATCAATGATTAAAAGTACATATACTTGCCATTCGGGAAATCCAGACATCTGGAAGAATTCAACATGTTCATTTCTTGTTAAACAGTCTATTACTTAAGAACCAAATTGTCCAAAGATCTAAGTTCACCAGGTAGTAGCCAATTGTTGCAGCTGCAACTGTTTTCCCAAATTTTCAAATTTTTGGACCCTCCTTCTAATTCTTATGTTGCCTAGAATCATTTGGGTCCATGAATTTTGTTTTTGTTTTCCCTATGATATAAGTTTGGACTATTTTGAAGTTAACTCTCTTAATTCTTTTTGGGAAATTGCTTATGTCTGAAACTACTTTGGGTTGTGGAATTTAGAGTTTGGTTTTTTCCCTTCGATTTATGATTTCTTTCTTTCTATTATTCTCAGAATCCTATCTATCATTTTCGTTGTTGTTTCGAAGGTGAAACAAACCTTCATCGCTTCCCAACCGAAAGTAACATTCTAGTTTGGTTTTCCGGAGGCCATTTAAACTACACATCGGAACCTTATTTCCTTATGGAGCCTCCATTGCGGAAGCTGAATGATGACTGCCCTGCCAGATATTTTTGACTTCTCTGATGTTGTGTTGTTATGACTTGTTTTTTCATTTTCGAAGGATGGTCGAAGTTTGAGTCAGGTTTTTTTCTTTTCTTTGTGAAGTCGTTGTTTTGGAAGTGAGACAAGATTTTTGGGCTACTGTATGACCTTAGGTTTTTTGAACACTTTCATGATGTTTCTGCGCCGTATCAGAAAGTTTATGGTTTCAATCAAAGGATTTAGTTTGTTTGTTTTCGGCCATTGCAGCTCCTGAACGAAATAAATGCCTGCCATAGAACTGCTCTACTTGCCGATGCTGTGTTACAATTTTTGCCGATATGTTTAGTTGCCACGGAACCCATAGTATTTTTATTTCCTGCCATTGCAGCTGCGTAACGCCCTAACCACCCAACGTTTCTGTCATTCCATTTCCTGACAGAAAACTTTACCACCCAATGCTTTGGAATTTAGTTTTTTCGACTCTGATAGGCTTAACGGTCCTATGGAATGCGTTGTCCATCTAAAACTCACCATTGTGGCTGCAAGTAAGACTGTCCAACCAATTTTTTATGGATTTAAGCCACTGATAAGGTTTTCCTGCCGTGTTGTGAGTTTCTAACCCCTATGTGGGCGGCAGTGGATTTTTGATTCCTGTTGAGGTTGTTGCAACAAGAGCACAGTACAGGGCCTCATCTTGATGATCAATTTTATTGTTAGTATGGTTTAAGTATTGAAAAGAGGCAGTCCAAATTAATGATGAATTTTTTGTTTTGACTGCAGAGGGACTCAGAAGGTTCTTCAGATTACTATTGCAAGAAGACATAGTTGAAGGATAACCTTGAGGAAAGTTGGCTGAAAAGTGATAGGCAGATACATTCTGAGATCAATAAAAGACAAAGCGGAATCAATAGCAACAGAGGCCTGGTTCCGAAAAGGTTCAACAGTTACTAAGCTGGTCCCACTATATGAAGTACTTGTAAGACTAAAATCCGAAATGTAGCACATTGCCTAAATCATGAGCACTCGCAAACTGACAAAATTGTGAGATTAAAATGGTCGGGAAGCTAGAAGGTCAAGGGTCGTGGCAACCCAAAGGTTTTGGGGTCTTTGTATAAAGATAGGAAAGTTAGAGGAAAGGGGAGATTTGTCCCTGGAAAAACTTGTGAGCTATTGTTTGTAAGAGGAACTACTTCATTTTACAATAAGAAATTGCAAATTTTGCTTGTTGGAGAAGGTGCTATGTGGAATGTTCAAATGACATAAAATGAACAATGTTGAAGGGGAACTATTTCGTTTTTGAATGGGTTTCATTAACAGTGAGAACGTTCTAACTTTTTGAACCTATGTTCTTAGCTGAATGTTCTCTAGTATATTCTATGATAATTTCCACTATGAGTAATGGAGGTTTTAACTGTTGATGAGCTATCTTGTCATGTATATCTTTATTCATGTTTATGTGTTTGGTTC
>LPNX010351478.1:96166-108025 GCA_001517045.1 Pseudotsuga menziesii | reverse complement strand
GATGTTGCTCTTCTGTGTGCTTTCAGTTGGATGAGCATGCCCTGAATGATGTTATGATAAATTTATTTAAGAACTACAGGAAATGGCACAAGTATTTAGGGCGCAAATCCAGCCTTTGGTAAGATTTGTGGAATTTTGTGGTGTTCTAAAGCTGTTGATGTAAATATCTTTCTCACAAATTAATATGGCTTTCAGCTTGCCTTCATATAATATGTATTTTATACTAGGACAATCAGATCAAGTTCCGGATGTGCTAGATGTAGAATCAGCACAAGAAGGTAACCAACAATTTAGGGGACTACTAGGCCCTATGGCAATACTTTGGGACATTGAGAATTGCTCTGTTCCTGGGGAAGTTTGTCCAGAGGATGTAGCAGGTAATATTAGGATGGCACTTGGGTTGCATCCTATGGTTAAAGGTGCTGTCACTATGCTCTCAGCATATGGAGATTTTAATAATTTTCCTCGAAGGCTGAGAGAAGGTTGTCAAAAGACTGGAGTCAACCTCATTGATGTTCCCAATGGAAGGAAAGATGCAGCAGATAAATCCATTTTAGTAGATATGTTCTTATTTTCTCTTGATAATCCTCCTCCCTCTACTATTTTTTTAATTTTAGGAGATGTGGACTTTTTTCCTGCTTTGCACAAACTGGGGCAACGGGGCTATACAGTTGTGCTTGCTATTCCAGCTGGAGTGGGTGTCTCATCTGCACTACGCAATGCTGGTCGATTTGTTTGGGATTGGCCAAGTTTGGCTCGAGGGGAAGGCCTTGTTCCAGCAAAATCCTTATTGCCTCGAGCACCAGATTTTGCTGGTTATCACATTGGTTGTTTTTCAGGTGGTGATTATGATCCCAAAAATGAAGAAGCTCTTGTGTATAGAGGAGTCTCCCATAATGGATACAACATTGAAAATAATTCAAACCAAATTTATTCTTTCATAAAAAATAGCAATAATGATATGGGAATGCATTCAAAGGCAACACAATATCCAGCTCCTGTTTCAATGGCTCTAGCTTTGTATCCAGGTAAATCTTCTACACTGCAAAGGAATCAAACAGCTAGTGTCAATTCATCTGTTCTTAATAAACCCATGCAGGCATTATCTGTAACAAATTCCGGTCAACATGGAATGCCTTCAAATGACACAATTGCAGGACACACTTCATATTTCTGGGTGCAACCTGGTGACATTCAAGGATTGAAGAGACAGATTGTCCACCTTGTTAATACATATGGAGGAAGTTTGCTTCTTACATGTGTTCCATCTGAGTATCGTAAGGTCTTTGGGAGACCTTTATTTCTAGAAGAGTATGGTTCTTATAAATTAGTTAATTTGATAGAAAAGATGCATGACGTCTTCGCTATTGAAGGAAAAGGAAACAATAAATTTTTATGTTTAAGAGTGTTAGCAAATAAGTGCTTACAAGGTAAAATAAATGATAACTCTTCTACCAAGGATTCAGGAGATGTGATTAGGAAGGAAGAACATACTGGAAAGTTAGACAAGGGAAAAGGAGTACAAGAATTCACAGATTTGGGTGCTTGCAATGACTTACATGAAGACTTTGATGCATTTAGCATAGAAGCAAACCTGGCTTCATATTCAGATGAAGGTTCAGGCGATGAAAGTGGAAGTGAACAAGATGAAGAAGATAGGGAGACGATGAGCATTGCTTGAACAACGCCTTACCAAGACTGCACTGCACATGCTTATATATATATTTTTTAAAAACAGTCACAAGCGTCGCTTTTTCGACGCTTAGACTTAAACTCCGTCGCTTTTCCGACGCTTCTCACTGTCGCTCTTTCGACGCTTAGACTTAAACTCCATCGCTTTTCTGACGCTTCTCACCGTCGCTCTTTCGACGCTTAGACTTAAACTCCGTCGCTTTTTCAACGCTTCTCACTGTCGCTCTTTCGACGCTTAGACTTAAACTCCGTCGCTTTTTCGACGCTTCTCGCTGTCGCTTTTGTGACGTTGTTTCTTAATATCCGTCGCTTATCCGACGGCAAGAATGAGATTTTCTTAAAAAAATTTCACTACCGTCGAAGAAAAGCTGTCGCTTAACCGACGCTTATTTTTTAACCGACGGTTACTTAGGTGTCGCTTAACCGACGGGTAATCAGGTGTCGGAAAACCGACGCCAAGTTTTCGACGCTTAAAAAAAAATCAAAGTGTCGTACATGCGACAGGGAAGTGTTGAAAATCCGACATGACGGCCGTCGGATTTTTGGTCAAAATGTAGTAGTGTCCTTTTGCTTGATTCTTTTTTAAACGTAAATGAATGTTAAAATAACTGTTATTCTTGTTGTAAAAATATACTTTTCTAGTAAAAATATATGAATTGACTCATGTGAAAATCACTTCTGGGAGTTTGTGGATATGGTTAGTAACTTAGTTGACTTGGGTAGGCATTACATTTGGTATCAGAGCCAAGTTTCGATCTTGGTAACTATGGGTTAAGGTCTGAATCATGATGATGATGATTTTATGTTCTTATGATCACATCTGGCAACATGTTGATCCTTGATAATAATGATGATGGTGTTATGATCTCATGATGATATGTGGTAGCATGGGGTGGCTTGATAATCATGTGATGATGTTATGTTATTATGATGGCATGTGGTAGCATGTGGTTTTTTGCTACCCATGATGATGATGTTGTGTTATCATGATGACATGTGGTAGCATGTGGTTACTTGATAGTCCTGGTGATGTTATTATGTTCTCATGATCACATTTGGTAGCATTTGGTTCCTTGATACCCATGATGATGGTGCTATGTTATCATGATGGAATATGGTAGCTTGTGGTCCCTTTATATCCATGATAATTATGTTATGTTATCACGTTGGCTTCTTGTAGTTTGTGGTTATTTAATATTCAGGATAATGATCTATGATCTCAAAATATTTATGACTATAACTAATTATTTCCCTCTAATTTTCCAAGATTTCCTCAAGTTATTTTTAAATGTAAGAAGATCATCTTGATAGAATTGAACTATGAATCCACCCAATCCAAGTACTTTATTTGGTTCAATCTCCCAAAGATCTTGTTGAATCTCTTGTTTTGTGATTTTCCTATATAGACTCTTAATGTCCTCTTCTGAGATAATCCACTGGATATATACTAAAAGGTATCCCTATTTAACGTGCATGTGCTTCTTTAAGAATTTGATGGGAATCATCAACATTTTATACCAAGAGTGAAAAAGATGATGGAATGGCATTCTGGTTGCAACCTGCATTGGAATTTCTATGAAAATCTTGATGTTTCTATCCTCATTCTTAAGCCACAAGCACCAACATTCAAGAATCCAATTAGTTTTCTTAGTTTATTGGGCTTCTAAAACTTGTGAAATTATTTTTATTTATTTATGAATCTTTTCTTGGAGTCTTTCTTGGGACTCTATTAGATATTGGAGCTCCTAGTTATTCCCCCTTTATTTGCCTTTTCATAGGGGATTGTTTCCGCGCAATGAGCCTAATTTTGTAGGTTTGTATTAAACTATTTTCTCTTCATTTCCCAGACATAAGAGGGAGATACAACGAACTTGTTTTCCCAAGAGGAGGATATTATTTAGGCCACTCCTCTATGTTGGAGCTAGATCGACGAACTTTCATTTTGGACTATGCGTCACTATAGCGATGAAACTCTATCGCTATAGCAATGTTTTGGAATATGCGCCACTATAGCGACGATCGTCAGGGACATTTTCATATTTTTCCAAAATTTTAAACTGTTTTTCCATGAAAAAATTGATTTTAACTTATTCATGGAAAACTTTCATTGGAATTTTGAGCCATATGTAGTAGTGATACATGATAAAGATGTTGTCGCAGAAATGACATCACTCATAGAAGAAACAACAAAAGACCTATGACCTAAGAAAAGAGTCAATCATATCGGGAGAAAACTGAAGATAGGCCGAGAACTGTGAATGACTGCACATATAGGAGATTATGATATGGACTATATCATATTAGATTTGGGCTCAGATGTCAATATATTTACAAGAAAGAAATTGGAGAGCATGAATAAGATGCGATTGGACTGGTATCCTATTCAACTAAGGCTTGCGAACCAGTCGAAAGTTCTACCAATTGGTATACTAACCCAAGTACTTGCGGAAGTCGAAGGCTTAATAACATATGCCAACTTCGAAGTTATCGACATTGTTGACGACACAAACCCATATCCTACACTTCTAGGAATTGATTGGAAATCGACAACCAAACTATTATAAACTTCAAGAAAATGATATTGTCTTTCTAAGATTCTGAAATAAGAGTGGTTGCGCCAGTTGATCTGCTTGAAGGAAATTGATATGTCGATCATGTTCATAGTGAAGGGCACAAGAATTATCTGGCCCAATTGTACAACATACTGTCTTCGAAGGAAGACTATACTGACCCAACTTCTAACGAAAACTTGAGCTGGTGGAGTGTAAGCTCGTGCACGTCTGACTCGGGGGATGCTCTACAAAATTGGCAAAACATGCTACATGAAGTTTCCATGTGCAAATGTGCAAGAGTCACAAGAGTTGTTCGAAGGGTAGGAGCCAAAGCAAGCATGCTACCTACATATGAAGGATTACCTAATCTTGCATCTCTTTTGGAAGAATTTGAAGAAAAGGTCACAGAATCACAGCGATTGTCTGCTTTGGACTTTGTGCTATGCCCGCTAGATGGTGGGGTACACACAAACAATCTATCTCTGAATGGCCACAATATAGGAGATTAATGGAAATTATATTTGGTGAATATATCCGTCATCCTGATCAGAAATACATAGGAACCAAATATCCTAGGAAACATATTGAGCACTGTCAAGGGATTTGGAAAGAATATCCACGACAAGAATGGGTTTACCGATTCATCCACACTTTGGAAATGGTACCGAGGAGTTGGTATGCCTTAGAAGAGCTCCGACGAGGAACCATTGAATGGGAAAACTTAGCTGTAACCTTTACCCAGAAATTTGAATTTGTAAGAAAACACCCAACAGTGGATGTTGTGTTACAAGTCATAAAGTATAATATATTTGAATAAATACTAGTTGCAGACACGAACTTCCATCAATGCAACATGACTACACATAGGTGGATGAAGTGCTATAATCTCACAAAAGAACCAGATGATGATGACCCACTTGAGATAAATATACCTGAGTCAGAAGGTATACATACAATAGAGGGAGATTCTATAACTATCGAACCAGTTTCTAAAACCACTCAAAATGAAGAAAGTAAATATTGGGTCCGAGGAAAACCCAAAGTTTGCTAATATTGGAGAATACTAGGATGAAGAGACCATGGGAAAGATCGCTGATTTATTACATGAATTTAAAGCTATGTTCCCCGCAAATTTCTTTGAAATGAAAGGCATAGTTGGATACTTTGGTGAAATGAAGATACCCCTGAGGCCTGATGCAAATTCGGTCAAACAAAGGCCACACAGATTAAACCTGCGCTACAAAGAGAAAGTTAAAGACGAACTTGATTGAATGCTATAGGCAAGAGTAATAGACCTAGTTGAAAATCTGAATGGATTATCCCGATCGTAGTACAAGACAAGAAAATATTAGGAGAAATTAGGATCTGTGCTGATCTCAGGAAATTAAATGATGATTTCTTGCAAGATCTATTTTCAACTCCATTTATAGATAAAGTATTAGAGAATGTTGGAGGACAAGAAATGTATTCATTTACAGATGGATTCTCGGGCTACCATCTGGTCAAAATGGAAAAAGAAGATCACTACAAGACTACCTTTGCAATGGAGTGGGGATGCTATCAATACACGGTAATAACTTTTGGACTCAAGAATTCCCTTGCAATCTTTTCTAGAATTGTCATTGTTGGGTTTAAAGAGTTTATACATAAATTTCTTGAAGTTTACTTTGATGACTGGACAATATTTTACTGTATAAAAGTTCACGTAGAAAGTCTTTGAATGATGTTAGAACGATGTTGTAAGTACCAAATTCCCTTAATTTGATAAAGTGTATTCTTTGTGCGCCTTTTGGGGATCTATTAGGCCAAGTGGTCTATTATGATGGGATTTTGGTTGACCCAGCTTAAATCACCATCATCCCGGACTTACCATCACCTACCATAGTTAAACAATTAAAATCAACGTTATGACATACGGGATATTAGAGCAATTTCATCAAAGAATATGCACAAGTGACTGCCCCGATGGAGAAATTGTTGAAAAAAGACACCAAGTTCCAGTAGACAGATGAATGCCGGGAGATTCTGGATAAGATCAAAAATAAAATGGCCACGACACCAATACTTTCATTTCCATATTGGAAAAAATAATTCCATGTTCATGTTGAGGCATCCTCTATTGCGCTTGGTACGGTACTCACGAAACAAGGAGAGGGAGAGATTGATCACCCCCTTGCATTTGCTAGAAGTTATCAATTGCAGAAAATAATTGCGATGGTTTATTCATTGAGAAAATTCAGACATTATTTGTCAGGGGGGGACATTTTAAAATGTACACTGACTATTCTGCATTGAAATATTTGGTCAATAATCCAGTGTTGGGGGTGAATATCTGTCGGTGGATTCTTCTCTTTCAAGAATTGGACTTTGAGATAATTGTTAAACTGGGCCGATTAAACTTGGGACCAGACCACCTCTACAGAATAGAGAATGGAGAAGAACCTACTAGTTTGGAAGATAATCTCCCTGATGCACAACTTTTTGTAATAACCTCCTTTGATAATCAATATGAATATATCATACAGTTCCTAACTACGGGTTTCACACTGGCCGAGTTCACAAAAACATAGAAGAAATAGTTAGTAACATGAGTTGCATATTTCCAATTGATTGTTGGCCATTGGTAAAAACTGGGCCCAGATGAAATACTTTGACGTTGTGTTTTTAAAAATGAGCTCCTTATTATTTTAGGTGAAGCACATGCTGGTATCAAAGGATGACACTATGCAGGAAAGGAGATGGTGCGAAAGATATTATAGGTAGGGTTATGGTGTCCTACCATGCATGTAGACGCTCGAGATTACTGTTGCAATTGTGATGTCTTCCAAACAACAAGAAAGTCATCTAGAAGAGAGGAAATTCCATTAGTTCCACAACTCATGTTACAAGCATTCGATAAATGGGTTGTTGACTTTGTGGGACCTATTAATCAAGCAGGGAAGCACAAAGGAGCTTGGTATATTATCACTATGATGGATTACCTAACTTGATGGGAAGAATTTGTGCCTGTCAAGGATTATACTACTGCGACAACAACAAAATTTTTATTTGAAAATATTGTAACAAGGTTCGAGTGCCCAAAGATATTGATTAGCAATGAAGGTACACATTTTGTTAATCAGTTGATTGAGGAGCTAATGGATGAATTTCATATACAACATAGAAGAACAAATCCATCTCACCCACAATCAAATTGAGTGGTTGAAGCATTTAACAAAATTCAAAAAAACACGCTATTAAAAGTCTACAATACAAGAAGGGATGATTGGGACGAGAAAATTTTCGGAGTACAATGGGCATATAACACAAGATGTAAAAAATTAACAGGCTAGACACTGTTCAAGTTAGTATATGGACAGGAAGTTGTCATGCCTATGGAATACATTGCACGAAGTTTGAGAGTGGCGGAACTCACAAAAATGATATATGTTTAAGATGTCGAAGAAATATTACTTCAGTTAATCCATTTTGAAGAAGAACGGTTCATTGTAGGATTTCATCAAAATTTAGAAAAACAACGACAAAAGGCATGGAACGATAGACACATTAAGAACAAGCAATTTTCAGTCGGATTCCTTGTTCTTATGCATGACAGCCAATTTTTCAAGAACCCATGCAAGTTGAAGACACATTGGTTAGGTCCTTATGTGGTTAAGGAAATAACTGATGGAGGAGCAATGAAATTGGAAAAATTAGATGGAATGAAAGTCAGATGTCTCATAAATGGGAGCTGATTGAAACCTTATTTCGATAACTGTGACTAGGTCGCACAAAAAAAAATTGATGATGATAACAACAACGGCTTGGAGAAGTGTGGCACTAAAAAAATTGGCGAGTTGGCACAATTATGAGGAAGGATTGTTGAGGTGACAAATATCAAATCCACAGACAACAAGGAAATTCGAGTAGATATCAAGGGAAGTTGAGGGTTACTTCCATGATTACTATCATGACATCACACTGAAAAGGGGCAGCGTAGTTGTAACCTCCACATAAGAAGTCAGACTAAGAACCCACATGATGGTTCGTGTTTTCATTATGCTACTCGATGATGGCACGTGTGAGGATTTGACAGACTGATCACTGAAACGACCCCGTTGTTGGTGGATGACTACCATCCTGCGTCCTTATAATGCTACAACCATAATAGTTTACAAGACACATAGTGCCCGAAAACTTGTGGAGAATTATGACTAGTAAGTGTTACAGTGCTATTGGCCTTGCGAATCCTATTGAGGAAACTGTAATGACAATTCTGAGTAAGAGGAATGCTATTGGATATGTTCCACTGGAGGCTGAGGTCCTCTTGGATATTTATCTAGTTTTAGGGATCCATGCAAAAGCGACTCCAACCATATTGGTAAAGATGCCAATGCGAAGACCTTCTGATACTGATAAGAGCAATGATGTCTTGAAGGAGCTGAGCGCTACTAAAGAAGCAATGGAAAGAATTCAAAGACCAAAGGACATCCCACCGAAGCCTCTGGTGAAGACTATGGAATTAATTTCCACAATGCATAGTATCCATTTCTAGGAACTTCCATTCTGAATGGATGTTTGGACTAAGAGAAGGAGAAACAAAGTCCAACGTCATCACCATAATCATTGTAAACTGCTGAATATATGGGAGGTGATGATGATTCCAAAGATGCATTGAAATGGCGTACCCTGATGGAGGGAGGTACTACATATTGAGGATGATAGATCTCACTAGCACTATAGAAAAGAGAAACATTGACTATATGCTAGATTGAGCGACTTCCATGAACTATGAGACTTACCCGGATGTTTCATGCTCATTCATAGGTAACGCTGAGGAAGATTTTGAAGGGAGGAAGAAAAACCGGGGTGAGATGGAAGCTGAAGCTATAAATGCTGACAATGAATACAGGTGTTACCGATAAGTCCCTCATCCCCTGTGTCCTACTTCCATGAGTGGTAAAAACATCCAAGAAGCAGGAAAGATGACAGTAGTACTAGAAGTATAAAGACTACAACAAGTTGCAATCACAGAAGGAATGTGACAATCAAACATAGAAGGAACATAATTCAACCTGTACACCAAAAGGTGTGCGAGGTAGAGGAATATATAGAAAGATTCATTCTAGAACACATAAGTTCCTACCTGGTGGAGCACATGTAGAAGGAAGAAGAATAAGTGCGTGAAGAGACATAGAAGTTGCTGAAAATCATGGAGGATTTTTAGATCAAAGTCAACACAAGTCAGTCCATGGAGGAATAGTTCACGTGGCTCAGCACAAGCCACAAGTGAGTGTTGGGAGCCTGTTGATCCTTGGTACAGTAGGTAAGAATTCATGTATAATTATTCCTAAGTAAGAGGAAGGAGCATAAAGGAGAAGAGGAAGGATCTACGATAGAGGAAGGAGCATAAAGGAGAAGAGGAAGGAGCTACGATAGAGGAAGGAGCATCAAGGAAAATGGAAGGATGTTGTGACATAAGAAGGAAAGAGAAGAAGAAGACAAAGAGAAGGCATGGGACAAGGAAGCTGGGCTAGATGAGTAAGCCACGACAAAAGGACAGGATGAGATACGAGATGACATGGCATAATATCTGCAGAAGAAGGTGTGTAAACAGTGTAATGGATGGAAAATGACAGTAAGGAATAATGTTGAGAAAGCGACAATCCTTAATAATCGTGGGTACGAGCTCGACTGGATTCAGTGGAAACCACACGCGTGAAGGCATATTTGTAATTCGGGTCGATAGTGCCTTTTGTTATGTGTTACTATAATAGGAAAGACAACCTGTTGGATGAAGATAGTAAGTCGGCTCGGATAGCGATTGAAGAGCAGTTTGTAATGAGTTTTTTAGAGTCTTTACTGAGAAAGTATTGAGTTTGCAACAAGCATGCATGGGATCTATATCGAGTTTGTAACGGGGCTATAAACGAAGGAACCCAAGATGCATATGGGTTATCCCATTTTAGCTGATTAGCTGATACAACATTTGGAGTAATATCTAGACTCTTGGAAAATATGCTCGAGCTAGACTTGAGATAGACAGTTTTGGTTAATGACTCTGGATCGATGGGTGCATCAGAGTAGTGGTTTTGTAGCTGAGTGCGTAGACAAGTAGAGAAGGTTAAGTTGATCTAGGTTGTGTGAAAATCGCTTGTAGGAGTAGATTAGAAAGAGAAGAAAAGAAGACCAGAGAGCATGAGAGGGAGGAAATGTCTGTAAAGATAGAAAAGAAGACATTGAACAGAGTCTGTAGCTTTGTGCACAGAAAAATGGCGTATCTATTTCCTCATGCCAAATGAAGAGCACCTTGTGGTTTTTGCTTGGATGGTTTTTCACATTATATGCTATGTATATCTGTGAATGTTGAAGTAGTTTAATTATATGCGTGATTGTTTTGTTGAATGATTGGTTGATTATTGTGTTGCAACTTGATAGATGTATGACTGTCGCATTATATTAATAAATATGCTTATGATGTCTGTTCACTGTTTATTCAATTAAGTTGCATAAAGAAGGGTTGGATCATATCTTGGTATTGAAGTAATGTGCATTCAAGTAACCCACCTTCCCAATCTTCGTTGGGAACCCTAACATAGGTCCAAGGTACTAAAACAGAATCCCACAAAAACTGCAGAAATGTGGTTCTGGAAGCTACCCATAAAACTGAAATATCTCGGGTGAAACGACATCTATGTCGTAGATGCTATCGGCTGAGCTCTGCTCCATTGGGTCGATATCTTGGGAATTGTTTTGCTGAGCAGAAGGGACTGGACCTTGGTCCAGGGACAGAGAGAGGGAAGAAAGCCAACAGGGAGCCTCAACTTTTGACAAATATTACTATCTTTATTTGGCTTATCTACAAAATAAAAATAATCACAGGAGAAAATATGAAGAAAGAAGATTTGAAGGGATTCACCAGTATATCCTATGCCAAAATGTCGAAGAAACCATGGACCACCTTCTGGACTCCTGTCCCTTCTCCATCTAGTTGTGGGATCTGGGACAACATCCTTATGACGCTCCAACCACAATAGGGGAAGATTATACTTTCTCTATGAAATTGGTAGAAAGACCCATTCAAGAACCACATAATGAATAGATTGTGAAAACTATTTCCAGGGTTCATTGTCTGGGAAAGATAGAAAGAAAGGAATCAGAGAATATTGAAAGATT
The DNA here is from genome assembly GCA_001517045.1 of Pseudotsuga menziesii. Lineage (NCBI taxonomy): Eukaryota > Viridiplantae > Streptophyta > Pinopsida > Pinales > Pinaceae > Pseudotsuga > Pseudotsuga menziesii. Next base: position 96,626 of record LPNX010351478.1, on the reverse strand, counting down.
TTGTGTACTCTATTGACAAAGTTTGGATATCCATCTTCTCGGAAATTTGGGAAACTATTATTATTGATCCGTGGGAAGAAAAAGGTTGGTAGGCCTAGGGTGTCAAAATACACATTCTTCAGGCTTGAGGAATCCACAGTGCACTCCCCTATCTTGGAACCCCTAAAAACATACCCAAACATACTCCAACTCCAAACCACTAGATGACCCTTCCTCCTAGATTCTACAAGATGAAATTCAATGGAGCATCAATGGGTAACCTTGGGGAGGTTGGGTTCGAAGGCATAATCGGAGACCATAACAGGCATATGAAAACCTTCTTCTAGGGCGAGATAGGATATGGCAAGAATAATGTAGCCAAAATAGAGGGTTTGATTCATGAACTGATTCTTTCCCAGAAAAAAGGTTGGCTCCCACTAGTCCTTGAAGGGGATTTGAAACTGGTAATAACCATGGCAAG
>LPNX010351478.1:88666-91166 GCA_001517045.1 Pseudotsuga menziesii | reverse complement strand
AATATATATATATATATATATGAGCATGATCTACATAAAATACAGTGTGATGTGCATATTTTTTTGTTAATTTTTTTCGCATTATACAATTATTTATTATTTTTCGAAAGTGACCACATTCGATTTCAGCATCGTTTTAAACACATATTTGTCCACGTAAAGCAATTTTTTCTATTTTTTCAAAAATTGAAAAACTAAAGATACCCTTTTGAAGAGGACACGTCGATATGTGATGTGTGCATTTTAAAGAATTTTTTGGCTGTGTATTTTTAACTCTGTGGATTTTTCTTTGAGCTGCTTCGAAGTTGCAATGTGGTTTTCTAAGTATAAGTTTTAGAAGTAATTAAAAAATAAATTTCATATGAATGCCAAAATGCGTGTATGATACCTCAATGGATAGAAGATTCGTTGGTGAATTTATCGGTATCAATTCCACTCAGTTATGTGCTAGGAATGGCAGGGTTTACACCTCTGCAAGGCACATAAAATTTTTCATTTGTTTGAATGTGGGCTAAGTCTATTTTCTTAAGCCCTCGACCGAGGTATTAGCTCGGTCAAGGTCCTAGTCATGTAATATTCAATGGAAAGAGAGCAGCCTTAAGACAGAAGCGTAGGTGGTCATTACATTTTTTGGGAGTTGGTGTCTAAAATGAAAAGAAGGGTTGTTTATCTTTATTTGTAGAAATGGGTCTTGGAGTATTAGGAGTTATAGATATGGTTGATCAAATCTATGACTCCTATTACTCCTCGACCCATATCTACAGATCTACACATAAAATTTAGAGAAAGCAAAAGTAGTAATGTTTTTACATGTTTCTTCTTCAAGGTAGTAATGTCGCGTTAGTGGCTTTCTATGCATGCCATAGTTGTTTCGCAGGCTCCATGTCAATGTCAATGTCAACCAGCGTAGATCCAAATCCTAGGCCCTATCAAGCACCGAGAGGGATCAAATCTCTGGAGGTGCAAACCTCTCCTCGAATAGCTATTTGCGTGTAATACCTCAGAGGAGGTTTGCACCTCACATTTGATCCCTCATGATTTGACTTCTTGTCCATGATAATTGCAATTGACGATCACACATTTCAAGTTTCTCCAAAAAGTGGGAGGTTGCACAGGTTGTAAAATGCCGAAAGCCAATATTTAGTAGAGAAAATTGGGATAACTCACTATTCAAACTAACACAACCATGAAGGTAATTTTCTTCCATCATCTCTACCAGGTGGAGTTCGTACTATAAATTTTATGAAAATTATTCTTTTATCAATTTTGATGATGCTATTTAAAAACATAATCCATATAGTTTGAAAGAGATCCTTTCCTCAATTAGAATACAACAAATTAAACAATTTTCTAAATAAAAAAAAACTCCCAGAGTCATAAGTAAACCCTCCACCACCCATTCTTATTTTTCCTTTTAAATAATCAATTAGGCAACTCTAGCTCAAAATTGGTATAGTTTTGATATCAATACCACAGATCAACGTTGATACAAAGCAACAATTTATCAAAAAATATGACACGAGTCTCAATTCAATGTTGTCACGTTGAATATGACCAATACACAATCAAAACACTGGCACAACCAAGCTGCAACAAAATGCAAGGCCTCCCGTTGAATATGACCAATACACAATCAAATCACTGGCACAACCAAGCTGCGCCATCCATCCTACAGATATAAAAAAGTTGAGAATTTCAAACCATGACTTAGAATGCAACAATTCGATATAGGTATAGAGACCAGAAATGTCCCAGTGAGTTTGAGAGAAGTGGAGTGGATTTCTTCCTTCTTAGTCAGTGATCACTAGTCAGCCCATCTTCTATCTCTAGGAAAAATGGTGGAATGGCTATTTCTGCATAGTTTTACCGTAAGAGAAACAATAACAAAAGATGTATATGCAAATGCAAGTCGACGTAGGTCACTTTCTGAGAATATTCACACACAACATCCACTCATAAAACATTTTCACGTAACAATTGAAGGAGATTTTCAAATTCTACCTTTAGGAAAATATAAGGAGAGAAATAACACACTATCAACGATGCTCACCAAATGGATCACATAGATTTTGGTAGGCTAGAGAAAACTGTAGGAGAAGAGAAATAAGATCAGTCTCACAAAATTGCTCAGCATTAGAAATATTCATCGAGTAATATTGTACAGACCCTAAGAACTTTAGCGCAACTCTAATACCACGGTTAGGTTGTCCACTTAGGTAAAATGGAAAATTTGGTAAAATATAACTAAAATTTATGTATGTAAAATATAATTAAAAATTTATGTATGTAAAATATAACTAAAGTAGAGTAGTAACTGCATTTATCTATGTAAAATATAACTAAAATTCCTTGACAAAAAGATTATATTCCGAGCTTGGGGTCTCAGTAGACTGGTTTTATAAATGCTTGGTAATGTTTTAATTCCACTTTCAACAATAGACTGGACCCTTTGAATCGGTTCAAGCCATTGCAGCTTCTCTTTCATCAACGCATTTGAAGA
>LPNX010351478.1:54007-88614 GCA_001517045.1 Pseudotsuga menziesii | reverse complement strand
GTAATGATTGAACTGTGTAGAGAATCTCTGAGGTAATGATTGAACTGTGTAGAGAATCTCCGAGCCATTCGGTGAATGAAATTGGTGATAGAAATTGGTGAAATGTTAAGTTGTTCGGAGATTTTGTGTGCTACTAAAATTAAAATAATATGAATATGAAAATAATTTGAACCTGGATATCAGCCACAGAATATCTGAATTGATTGTCTATTAGCAAATTTAAAATTTTTACTTGGGTTTATTGTTGCTGTCGCAGTGGTTGTTGCTATTGCTGGATCGAAGTAGCTAGGATTTGGATGTAGTTTGTGATACTTCTTGCTATTTATGTAGTTGTTGTTTTTTTTTCTTCTAATTTTCTATTTTTTTAGCCGACATAACATTATGTAACGTTACTTCTAAATTTTTTTTTTCTATTTTTTTTTAAGCCGACATAACATTATGTAGCGTTACGTAACGTTACAAGATCTACCCCATACTGGGCTGTAGAGCGCCTCTCGACGCAATGACAGTGATTATTGTTACTTGTCCTTTCAACGCGATTGTTTTAGCCGACGAACCAAACGACCGCGCCCGACAGCAATGACAGTGATTATTGTTACTTGTCCTTTCAACGCGATGTTTTAGCTGGCGAACCAAACGGCCACGCTCGACAGCCTCTGTCATTGACATGGAGCTTGCGAAACATCTACGGCATGCATAGAAAGCCACTAACGCGACGGCTCGGAGACTGGAGTTACATAAAGCTCAATTATAATGAATATATTTTGCAGTCTTTGGTAATTTAGTGATTCCTCGACTAAATACAATTCAGTTATGTAATGATCATGTTCATTTATAAAAGGGGCCTCTTTTTATAAATTTTTTGACAGAGGCACCTCGGTCGAGGTATGTACCCCGACCGAGGTCCATACCTCGACCAAGTTAATACCTTGGTCGAGGTATTTATTAACCCTCGGTCGAGGTTTTAATACCTCGACCGAGGGTTAATAAATACCTCGACCGAGGGTTGAACAAAATCTCGGTCGAGGGCTTGATAAAACCTCGGTCGAGATATTAATACCTCAGTCGAGGGTTTAACAAGCCCTCGACCAAGGTGCATTTTTTTGTTTTTGCCAAAATGCGCTTGCTAGAAAGTGTTACCCAGGTCCACGGATTCATCCGCACGCGTGTCCACATACGCATGTGCGCGTATCATTAGGGGCGCACGCATACTCCTATTGTCCACATTGGTGATCTGGCGTGGAGGTTCTCCACTGCTGAAGCAGGAGTGCATGCGCACCTCCAGGGGTGCGTGTGTGTTCTTTTTTTTTTCTGCTTGTGTGCTCCCATTGCATCATATTTGGGTAGCAACTTCTTGTGGGTGCCCAGACGATATTGTCAGGGAATCTTTCGAATTGCAAGCTCCTCAGGATATCAACCATCGTGATGAACTTTCCACCGATGTGTAATGACAAGTACACATTAGGGATGCACGACTCTTGGAAGGACTACATAGATAGGTGGGAAGGCACTTGGGAAGGATAGTTCGCTTTATATATCATGAATTCTCTTTCAAATGAGGGCATGTGGAAACACCATTCCGTATAGGAAACAATTAATATAGATGATGGAGTATTTGTGAAGTTGAGGAAGGATATATTGATTTGAACTAGATTTAAGGAGGATGATTTAAGCAGCCGTACCTCCATAGTCATGGATGTTTATGGGAAGATTCTATATAACCAACACAAAGTGGGCAGTATACATCATTCTGCAAATATCGTTATGTGCATGTGCTTGGGGTAGAGGGATTCAAGATCTTGTTTTCTTATTTGGACTACGGGCATGGAGTAAGGCAATTCGATGGCAGGGATTTGCACGGGCAAGGAGTGCAAGCCCTCGAGTGGAAGCGCCTTAGGTGCCCAAAGAAATATCACTAGAGCCCAAAAACAGGTGGCCTAGGAGGCTAGATACTTCTAGTTGGGCCTCCCGATTGATGTTCAATGCCACGTGGAGAGAAATGAAACTGAACTATGGGTAAATTTTGATGATGACCGCCTGAAAGAAGAGAAGAAAGTCATTGAGGTTATGGACCCTGGGAATAATGTTGCCTTCTTGGGCCACTATGAGTGCACGGTTGCTTTTTTTTTGGTAATGAAAAAATTAATGGGTCATGTGTTATGGGAGAGACTGCAGAAGGGAGAGCGCGATGAGGTTCCCATCCCATGCTGGAAATAGCACCACTCTAAAACCACCTATATGAATGAAAAAGTGGATTTCATTCTTGCAACCTTGGTTATTCATGATCCTACTACCTCTGGTGTTCATACAAATGTTGCAAGATTCTCTCCTTCAATGGCCTTCCTCAGTTTTATATGTGGGTCGTTTGGCCTTTGATTTCTATTAGTTTGTCATGGAACCTTGTGGTCTCTTCTACGACTTTATAGATGTTTATGTCAGTAGTCTTTGGTTTGTATGTACAGGAATGGCCCAACACTTGTGGGTCATTTTTTGGTTTTTGGTTTGGGAAATAGAAAGTTATGTATGGTGCTTTTGATGTAAGGGTAGTTTGGATTTTTTTTTGAAAGTATCCACGATACAGTATGGAAGTATGGAAGCTTATGTAATCCTCTTGTTTTAAGTTAATACAATGATACTCTTACTTACAAAAATAAACTACATCATATGTGTTTATATCTTAGAATTTGTGGTGGACTAGTATCTAGGATTTTCTTAAATTGCACTAAGATGAGACAAATGTATTGTTGATATAGATTGATTTTATGGCAGTCATTCCATATTGGAAATAACCAATTATAAAAGAAAATATATATAAATAAATAATTGGTAGTTGATGCATGGGTAACTCTTAGACATTGGATGATCACCACTAAAAGTGTAAAACAAGCTTTAACATATAACTTATTATTTATTTGTGCCATTGAAACTTGTGATGTCCATATAAATGTTCACCTAACACAAGTTAAAAGGTTGTGCTAATATGTATTTAATTAACATTTTAAGAAACATACCCATAACTTTTTTGTTTTTACTAAAGAGGTGGACTACCATTTCAAATAAAACGAACAAACAATTTTGATACGAGTGATGCAAAATTGTAGTGCTCAAAGAAGGTTTTTTTGGGGAGACATCACATGAAGACATTGTTTCGAATTCGTTGAAATTTGGCGAGACATCACATGGAGACATTGTCAAGTCATTAATGCAAAGCAAGATGGTTAAAAGAAATTTGTAGGAACAAACTTTAATCTTGTCTATTATTTGAATTATTTGAATGTTATGGGCAAACTATATAATTTTTCTTGTGATAAGCAGCGTAGAATATATTTGATATTAGCTGTTAGAATTGTCTCTGGCACAGCCTTTATTGTCGTGCACGCTTTAGTTATATAATCATTTATTCAACAAGAAGTTATTATTGAGCATTCAACGGAAATCATGGTATAAAAGTGCAATGACGTGCATTGAAGATACAAAAATAGAAGTCACAAGCGGTGATGTTAGCAAATTTTAAAATTTTAAGTAAACTGTACAATTAATTGCTTGAATACATAAAAATAGCTATGAACCATAGACGCTAATAACTACTATTGCTTTCCCACATAGGTAAGAACTAAACATAACTGCGCATAAATGATGAAATGGCAACACCGATTCATGAGTGACACCAGCAATTCAAGTACATGACTGTCAGAATTGTGTCTTCGGACAACACCTGTGGATTCAAATGAGATTGGGAGTTGATATCAACCCTAATTTGTTTCCGGGAGTTGCTCCACGCATTTTGCTGGTGCTGAATCAACCTTGACTTAACACTAATCCTTGATGCGTCTGCCAATAAATCTATAGCGGCGTTCTTATCTCCGGCTTCCTTAACTGCCATAACTTCCATACAGATTAATCTATTTACGGAGCCAGAGAGTATCAGAGTAATTATTCTTCCTGCAACTATACGCAACTATGGAATGGATTGCATGTGAGAGCGAAGAGATGTTTGTGAAACGAGGAGCCAAACAGAGAAAACAATAGAGCAAAACGATGGATTTTGTTATTAAAATTAGAAATCATGGTGGAATATTTGGTAGGCAAGCGATGATTTTAAAGCTACAGCTTGGCAGATAAGATCAAGCTGCTAACTGGGGTGGGTTTTTAGTGGTTTTGTGCGCGTGGACATACGTTAGTCAATGATATCATACTCATATTATTATCATTTTCAACTCCCCATGGTATGAATCAGGCCGCTCCCTATATATTTTTTATGTTTCTGAAAATAAATAAATTTTAATTTATCAAGAAGTTGGATAAACAGATGTTATACTTGTATTGTATTCTTTCTGGATGGTTATTTCTGAAATAGGCGCATTGTTTTGTCCACCACATAAGTCAAAACACTCTGCAAATCCACATCATCCCCAACGTGTTAATCGTGCTCTACTATATAACTTGTTCCACATGCAATGTTCTGAACGAGATTGATGATCTCGTTTAAAATATGATTGTTCTATCATTTGTCAAAGATGGCCATAAATGTAACCAGCAAATCCTGATAGCCAGGATCTTGATAATTCAGAATGATCATGTCTTCGTAATTTATTCAGATACAATGGCGTTGGCATCCATTGAAGCCATAACATTGTCCATTTATTTGAAACATGATATGATAGAGTTTTTAACATTTGAAAACTTAAAGTTAAAACGTGTGAATGCAGTTATATATTTTATATATTCCCCTTATTTGTTAGTAACAGTAAGCAATTAAAAGAATTATAAATTTTAAGATAAACAACTTAATTAAAAGAATTATAAAGTTTAAGATAAACAACCTTGGAACTGCTAAACCAAAATCCAAAGGAGTGATGTTTTTTATCAAAACAAATGAACTAATTTTCTTTCCTCTCCCAATAACAATTATGTGCAGTCAGTAATCTAGGTACTTCCTATATTGAAGTTGATTTTTTTTGTTTACCATATGTATTGATATTGAAATGTGATGCTTTGTTAAAAAAAAAATTTGGAAATTTTTATTTTTATTTTTAATTTATATAAATTTAAAGTTAATATAAATTAATAAATTATTAAATTTAAAGTTATTTTTTAAGAGGTTAATGGTTATTTTTGAAGACCAAATTAGAAAAAACAAATAAATATAAATATTATAAATAAAATATTGAAATGTAGTATTTTGTTAGTTTTTAATAAAATTTTAATTTTTTAATTTCAATTTAAATTTATTGAAAAGATTAATTTAAAGTTATTTGTTTTAAAAGTTATTGGTTATTCTTAAAAATCCAAATTAGCAAAATCAAATAATTTGATTTAAGCAGATTCATTGTTTGCAGGGTGGGTCAAGGAAGCAGTAGAGGATTTAGAGGGAAAGCGGGTCTCATAACAACATAATGAAAACAATACATCTATGGACGAAGGAGAAAACTCGCATCCGGAAGTATACTAGGGTCATTATCAGGAATGAAGTCTTGGAAGTATACTAGGGTCATTATCAGGAATGAAGTCTTGTTTCTCAAGTATAGATGTTTTTTTGCATATACCTTACCTTTTTCATTAATTTATAAAGATATATTCACTTAAAAGAAGAAATTTTTGCATAAAGTTAGGAAGAAGAATTTTGATAAAAACACAGGAAACTTTTATGCACTATGGAATGATGGAAAGTTGGCTTGTATGGCTTGTTTCTCTGTTTTGTAAATACTCGTTTTTTAATATAATACTTGTTATTGTACACAGTTATTAAATATTTACAATATCATATATTCTTACATGAAAAGTACTTAAATTGATGTTGGTTTCTCAATATAAGAATAAATGTGGAATACTCTAAGTCTTAGACTAAATACTAAATTAAAATGAATTAAGGTTTAATAAATAAAATCATGAAAACATGTTTCAAGTTTCTTTGGATTGGCAAAAGAGAAATGAAAGGCATCCCTTTCTTAAATGGACAACGCCAGCGAAACCAAAGGATGATAGAGGGAGGCGTTTGAAATTTTTTTTGTCTTTAGTTAAGCCTTAGTAGATAAATGTATGTGGAGACTTCTTTTCAGCAAGGGAAGGTGGGGTAAGGCTATGAAGACAAAGTATAGGATAAAATAGACCTTTGGATAAGAAAAAGGTGTTCGCATGAAGATGAGTAACACTTTTTATGTTGTTTATTTTTTTTTGCGTTGATTCAAAGTTGTAGATATTATTTTTAAGTGTAAGTTTAAAAAGAAAATAAAAAAGAATTACATATGATTTCAAAAACCTCTAAATTATATATCAAAGAATAAATGATTTATCGAAGAATCCATTTCTATGAATTCCACCACCTAAGGTACATCTCAGTGTTAGGATTATAATGAAAAACATTAACATAATAATGAGGGAGAAATAAAATAGACATGCAACAATTCAAGATGACACAGAATATACCTTGGAAACGCCATGTAGGGAAAACCAACACCAATGTAGATATTCATTGCATGGCCAAAACCGGCCATCTAGGACATGCAAGATAGCCGCCGCTCACCTCCATGCCACCTTTACAATGGAGTCTCCTAAAGCCTTATAAAGGCTTCATCACATGCAATACCATGGGACAATACCATGGGATACAACAAACCATGTTCCCAAACTATGTGCTAGACCTAAACCACCTTTGAATCAATCCCGAGTCAAGGTTAACCCTAACAATCCCCCCTTTAAACTTGACTTGGAGTAATCATCAACACCCCTCAAAGTTTTACCGAGGAATATTGCATACACCCCCTATCACCAAGGTCTATTTACCGACTTTACTGGTGAGTTACCAGGGGTATGCATGTCTTACCAGGTCTTACAACCATATGCTCATTTACATGCAAACTGGTCCATTACATTTTTTTATGTGTCTTCATGGTGACTACACCATCACCATCCATTGCTTCATCCTCTCGTTATTCCATGCTCACTTTCCTACTCATCTTTTATCATGCTCCTTTTGTACCTACATCTAAACTCTGTCATTGACGTCCATATAAAGAAGAATCCATCTACCGGATTACTTGGTCATCAACTGCTGTAACCGCCAATTGTCTAGGAATTTTCTTCACATACATGCCTCATCTATATTGGTCCCAACACTGAGATTAACCATCTCACATTCCTCCCGCAATTGAAGACTCAACCTCTCCGATCCACATCAAGCTAAGCTACGAGTACACCCGCCACCCTCGTACCTACCCAGTGGTTCATTCCACACTTGATGCAACTTCTTTGCACATAAAAGAGATACATTGTGATTCTAGCACCTGAGGAAATCAAACTTTAATCAAGAACCAAAAACACTGCTAGGATGTCGGGTACTACTAATCATGCACCCCACAATACAACATTAAAACTCTAATACAAAAATATAAATTAGTTAACATGCTTCCACTTTACACCTATGTGTTTACGATATTTATCATATCCGAAGCCCCGCATCATTAATCATAATTCATAAAACCATGAATCATCATTACATGGACCCCTGCTTAAAAAATAATTTTTAAAACATTTATAGCATGGACAAAACCTTTTTATGTCCATTTTAATATAACATGAGCCTTTTAAGAAGGAGAACTATTCTTAATAATTGGTTTTACCTTTCCACCTTTTCATAGAACCTTTTAATTTTAAAACATTTCATGACATGCTCATAAAACTTAGGGGCATTCTTTGGCTTCTCGCGATTTTGCTTAGTGGAAGCTTCTTTGGCCACATGCTTATTTTTTCTCACCCGGTTTTATTATTCCAGCCATGATCTTTCACGACGACTGTTTGGAGAATGATTTCTCTCTTAATGCATGGCTAGGGTAACAACTGCACCTCTTCATGTATATTTTCTCTTTTATCACGGGAACACGGGTTCTCTACATATGGATATCCTTCAAAGATTTGGAAACACATGGTGCTTGTGATTCCTCTGTTGACTGTAGATTCAACCAAGGAACACAAAATATTTCTTCCTCTTCCAATAGGCGCAGATTCACAACCAAACAACAAATCCAAAGATGTTTCATCATGTCATTAGATATCTAGGGCTTCTCTGTGCAAGTCATGCCCTTTTCTTTCTTTTTCTTTGGCGATTCTACTGATCTCAAACGACAACTCCTCATTTATAGGTGATGACTTTCTCATGGAAGCCACCTCTACACGAAAATGTGCCTTCTTTATGCATGACCTCCTTTTCCACTATGCATCTTTGCAACACTATAGAGATCTTGAGGGCTTCAGGGTGAGTGCACAAAGTTGAGGGACCTTTTAGATGCAATGGTGGAGTGAAGTCAACCACTCTTGATCCAAAAAAAATAAATCATCCCAAGCAATACCGAACCTGCCAAACCTAGTCCCAAGGCTTCCAACATGCATGCCAATTAGGATAGTAGACCAAATCGTGCCTCCATTTTATTTAAGCAAATCGCACTTCCGTTTTAGTGAATAAAATTGCACTCTCGTTTTGGAAAACCTTTTCTTTTTTTTAAACAAGCAGAGCCCGTCTTTTTCACCACATCATAGGGTTGTTGAATTTGGACGGAGCAAATATCAAGTGGGCGAACGCGTTTTTGGGTGTGCCAAAGCCATCCAGCTCCACCTTTGGATCAACCTCCTCTTTGTGAGGTATTTTCCTCATTTTTTCTCATGTTTTTTTCTCCAAGTTCATCAATTTATTTTCCCTAATTTGAAAAATTAAACCAAAATAAATTAATTTATGGCCAATGGAAACCAAATCCCCAATTTAATCATAAAAATAAATAATTTTGATTATTTACCAAAATTCATACCCAAAATTCACATACCCAATGGAAACCAAAACCCCAATTAACTCATAAAAAACAAATGAATTTCACTATTTCCATATGCATATTCACAAGCATCCTTGTGAATCCATACCAAAATTCACAAATATGCAAAGTTTGTCAAGCACATTGCAAGTTTGCATAAGTAATTTACATGCCCAATGTAAACCAAAACCCCAATTAACTCATAAAAAACAAATGAACTTCACTATTCGCATATATGTATATTTGCCAGCATCATTGTGAATCCAAACCAAAATTAACAAATATGAAAAGTTTCTCAATTATATTGCAAGCTTGCATACAACTAAAATACAATCAAGTAGAATTCATATATTCCCTAAAATACATAAACAAACATGGTAAATCCCTTCCCTCTATCTAAAATATCGAAGTTGGTCTTCCAAGAACATCAATAAACACCTTATAGTTTTGATGAAACTTCATAATCCAAGTTTTAAAATAAGGTATAGAAGTTTTCCGTGCTTTTAACAAATATTTCCTCCTGAACGAAGGGTACTTTTTGGTTAAGGTCAAGACAAGAAAGTTCAACAATAGACTCTACGAATATGAAGATACATAGGTAGGTTGATGTGTTTGATTAAACATGCCAATCACATACTATCATACATGATATAATCCAGCGGAAACATTGCAACCATAAAATCCACTATACACAATTGTGCATTTAAAGTCTCATGGGTATATAGAAAGAGGGCATAGAACTAAAATAACATCAAGTGGAATCCATACATGGCCTAAATTAAATATAAACAAAGATTTGCTAAATAGACTTTAGAGTCCAAAAAACATCATGCTACAACAAATAATTACATATCTAACAAAATCATTGCCTATACTGGGATTTTATTCATCAATATCACATTATGCTGCCTATTCTAGGGTCTAGTTGTTGCCTCTACCCACAATCTGGGAGCTGGTATTGCAAAGGCATTAGTCAGCACCTCACAATTTTGATGAAACTTCATAATCCAAGCCTTTAAATAAGCTAGAGGAGCTTTGCAATCAATATATGCACTCAAGACACTTTATGTACACATGCATACTTCAAAATTGGAATTAATACTTGAATTTAGGACATAAATATGAAATGAAAAAATGCTAAATGTTTATTCTTTACTGTAAAATTCAAGATCAATTTTTAAATTTATATGATAGATTTAGTTTATGTTGTTATTTGTCGTACATTAGTTATACAATTTTTAGTGCTTAGAGATGTCATTATATCATGTGTTTATATTTCTAATGATATTTTATTTGTATTTATGATTGCAGTGGTTACTATGGATGACAATGTGGAGATAGTGAGGGTTATTGGCCATTTGAGAGAGATTGGTTCTGCTTGGAGGGGTGGAGATGAGCTCTGCCACTCCTTGTCAGCTTCTTTGTTGTCTATTGTTGATATGATCACAAGATCGAATGAGGCTTCGTATAGCATCCCATCGTACAGGGAGAGGAAAAGACAACAATACGCTAATGGGTTGAGCTACAACGAGGTAAAAAAGATCAAAATAAAAAAACAACACATCTATACATTTTTTAGATTGCTTGGGATGGATGACATTCCGAAGATCAACATGCCACATATTTATATTGAGTGGTGCACCTTTCAACTCATCAGAGACAATTAGATGGATAGGTGGTACATGGTTTTTGACATTCCCCCTCATAACAATAGGAAAGTACCATTGTGCTTCCTCTGAAAGTTGTATGCAGAGTTTGTGATGGGAAAACATGTCAACTATTTTGACATGTTGGGATTCTAGGGAGTTTGTAGGGGGATTCCCCAACACCGACCCAAGGCTAGGCATAGAGATCCCAATCCACAGATACTTGCATCCCGTTCCCAGCTACCGAGGGCAGACATCCCTCCTGCACATGACATGGTTTCCCAGACAGAGGAGTCATTTTTTACTCTAGCTGAGATGGTCTCTCGACACATGACCACTGTTGACCAGAGAGCACCCTCTTCCTCTGCTGGGGTATAACCACTAGATTTTGGTGGTGGAGGGACATCTATTAGTGTGGATAGACCGACATCCCATGTTCTTCAAAGTGAGCCACACGTCTTCACATTATGTGGGGGACCCTGTTATGGTCCTGGAACAAGCCATGGTACAACTACGATGACTGGTGATCAGGTAAGGACATTGTTAAAACTCTATTATTGTTCAATTTTTAATTTTTACATACTGTATGTAACATATTAAAAGATTCGTAATATATGCAATATTTACTCTTGCAGGAGATTGATTCCTCACACGGGGGTGGTAATGCACCCGGTGTGGTTGTACCTGAGGCCCAAACAACCACCATAGAGGTAATATTTAAACATTTGTCATTTTGTTAATACATATCATTTTGTTAATGCATGTGTTAGTCTTGATTAATTTCTTAAATTGTCTAATATTTACAATTTTTGAAGTTGCAGGAACCCCATTTAGAACGTGATGTTGGAGACGTTGATATCAACGACATAGTCCAAGGTGGAATTTACGATTACTTGAAGAATGTAAGTACATGGGTTATGACTGAATCTTGTTCGAATTATTTAAATTTCTTACTGTACACTCCTTTATAGATTGCTAATATTTATAATTTTTAAACTTGCAGATGTTATTAGCATCTGAAGGGGGGAAAGAAATTGATGGAAGCAGTCACTCCCATGGGGGAGATATTTTCCAGGCAGGGGTAAGTATATTACAACATGTTAGTGTCTTAGTACATATTATTCCATCCATTCAACTCCATGTCTAACTATGGTAACACTTTATGACTGCAAACATCCTTGCAGATCCCTGCATCGCCTGTTTGGTTTGGATCTCCCCATGGTCCAAATGTAGATAAAGGGTTTGTTTACACTAGACCACCCTCTTCCTTGAGCAGAGTGGGTGTGCATGAGGATCAACTTACTCATCCCATGGTAATGTACACACTTCCAATGGCAGTTGCTAGTTAGCTATGAATTCACTTCACAAGTAGTTTTTCTTAATGTTATTTTCGTATGTTTACAACATCAAGATGTAGAGTCATCCGTGCCAGACCTTAGTGGGGTTGTTGATGCTACAGTCAATGTTGCATCTACTATAGGGCTAAGTCACACTGAGGTACATCTACTTGAATATTTGTAATTGTACATTTCATTTGTATTGTTTATGGACATGCACGATGTCTAACTATTTTATCATTTGGTGAATGTAGCCACACTTGGGTCCATTAGTGCACACAACTAAGGTTGATGTTCAACCTATGGCTCCTCTTACTACTGAGGAGTCCCATCATAATCCCATAGAAATGGTTTTTTTGGTGTGATATTTATTTTTTACATAATTGATTAGTACTTTCTCATTCATGTACATGTTAATAATTATTGAGATAATTGAAATATTTTTTTTTATTCGCAGAGAAGCATTGCAAAGAGACTCTCTCTAAGGAGGAGGACACCAGAGGCACCTATACCCTTGACATGAGAGGCACCTATACCCTTGATGGATGCAGTCAGTCTTTGTTTTATTTACAATTGAGTCATATTTTAAATTTTCAAACTTTGTTATTATTGGACAGTACTAGTTCAGTTACCTAATCAAGAAATATTGTCATTGATTTGTAGTCACCAAAGATGCACAGTGGTTGTAGAGAGAGGTGGAAAGCATCATGGTTTGGGAAAAACAAGAGAATGTTAGATTTTTGATGTGTTAGTCCATGACAAATATGTATTTTTATGAACAATCCGGAGATAGAGTATAGGGGCGCGGTCCAGGACAGATGTACTTTTGTTTGCACATGTACATCAAATATGTTTTTGATACATGTACGTTGACATGCCATAGATGGGCCTTCTATTTTTGTCTTATAACTTTCATGATATAAAAAATATTTCATATCAAGGATCTTGAGATCTTCATGGTTCAATATTTTAAGTGTGATTATACATGTGTGGCCAAGAATGTTTCTATATGTAATGTTCCCATTTTTTTTTAAAGATTTTACGATTGCATGGAGATATCAGTTATTAATTTTAGAACAATGCACAATTAGAATATTACGCAATGACAAAAATGTACATTTTAATTTTTTTTTACCATGATCCAATTGCATATACAATGTTAAATTGTATTCATGAAGATGGAACATACCTAATACACATAAGCACCCAACACAGCTAAGCAACTGATCCGAGTAAGTGGAATACAAAAGCACCTTACCCACATGACAACCTAACAAACTTTTAAAGTATGTACAAAGTTGACACACCTAAGTGATGCACCTATGTGGTCTACATAAATAAAATTAGTGTTTCGCATGATTTCTTTCATCTAACAAATACATTGGATACACATCAAACCTAAAAGTATCCGAGTATTATAAGGTTGATTCAAAATAATGGTTATGAATATATCCTGCACATTATGTATATCCTACACATTATTTTATCATTTTGTTAATGTACATGGAATTTGATGAATGGCCTCGAGTAACAACTTTTAAAGAGATGAAAGTTATGTGTGATTTTATTATAGTTTAAATTAATTAGAGAAGTACTATTATAAAACTTGTTTTATAAATTTATGTTTATGGAGTATTATTCAAAGCATTCATAGTGTGAAGATATATATATTTTGTAATAATGGTGTAATAGTTTGGCCACTTGTTTCTAAACATAAACATGTTCCATTACATGGTTACTGATGTAATGGCATTGTCTCCTCCTACATTTCATCATACAAATTCTCACATCTCTTGGATGACCTAGATAAATTAATATGGGAAACAACCTTCTTTCAAGTTTCCAGTCCCACAAATGATATGGGATCCTAAGATCAATTCACCTCCACATAGATATTGAAAACTCCTTTCACCTTGATTAAAACAAAAACAAAGAATATTTCTTGCATGTAAATGATGGGAAATAAGTCAAGTTCGACACGTCACAATAGGTAACATAATTTTCGACAACTGCACATGGAATAATATTTTGCAACAAGTATTTTTTCAAGAGGGGAAGATCTACAATTACCTTCAAGCTAACCTCTATGTGCAAAAATTTCACATTCACTTACTGAGCAAAACCCTAGTTTCTAAAATTGACAAAAAAAATGATCCCTTGTCCATGGACCTAGAGTAGAGGGACACCCTGACACTATCTCGATGTCCTAAATACAAGGGTGCTGATGGTTCATCAATCCAAGCAATGGTCATCATTCTATGGCATGATGAAGCCCACCTCATATAGGCTTTCGGGGACACCTATTGAATCCCTAACTGGGGCATAAAATGGAAATCATGCATCAAAAAGGGCTTTCAGTGGGTCGTGTAAGTGTACCTAAACATGTTCCATGTGGGAATACTAGCCACACGTTCATGGTCAAGTAATATTCAAAGTTGACCCCCGTGTGCAAACATTTCACATTCACTTACTGAGCAGAACCCTAGTTTCCAAAATTGACCAAAAAATGATCCCTTGTACATTGAATCAGATTAGAGGGCCTCCTGTAGTACTATCCCAATGTCCTAAATCCAAGGGAGCTAATGATTCATTAATCCTAGCAATGGTCATCATTCTATGGCATGTTGAATCCCACCTCCCACAGGCTTTTAGGACACATGTTGAATGCCTAACTGGGGCATAGAATGAAAATTGTGCATAAAAAAGGGCTTTCATTGGGTCGTGAAAGCAATTTTAGGTAGGTTCCATGTGGGAATGCTAGCCACACGTTCACGATCAAGGAATTTTCAAAGCCGACCCCTATGTGTAGAAATTGGACATTCACTTACTGAGCAAAACCCTAGTTTCCAAAATTTACCGAAAAAAATGATCCCTTGTCCATGGACCTAGATTAGAGCCCCCCTAGCACTATCTCGATGTCTGAATCCAACGGAGCTGACGGTTCATCGATCCGAGCAACGGTCATCATTCTATGGCACGTTGAACCCCACCTCCTATAGGCTTTCAAGGACACCTATTGAATCCCTAACCAGGGCATAGAATGGAAACCGTGCATCAAAAAGGGCTTTCAATGGGTTTTGCAAGCATGTTTAGGCATGTTCCATGTGGGAACACTAGTGACGTGTTCATAGTCAAGAAATATGCGAATTTGACCCCCATGTGCAAAAATTTCACATTCACTTACTAAGAAAAACCCTAGTTTCCAAATTGACCGAAAAATCAATTCCTTGTCCATGGACCCATATTACAGGGCCACCCTAGCACTATCCCAATGTCTTGAATCCAACGGAGCTGATGGTTTGTCAATCCCAGAAATGGTCATGATTCTATGGCATGTTGAATCCCAACTCCTACAAGCTTTCACGGACACCTATTGAATGCTATTGAATCCCTACCCGAGGCATAGAATGGAAATTGTGCATCAAAAAGGGCTTCCATTGGGTTGTGCAAATGTGTTTAGGCAGGTTTCATGTGGGAATGATAGCCACACATTCACGATCAAGCAATATGCAAATTTGATCCCCATGTCCAAAAATTTCACATTCACTTATTGAGCAAAACCCTAGTTTCTAAAATTCACCAAAAAAATGATCTCTTGTCCATGTAACCAGATAGAGTCCCCCCCATAGCACTATCATGAAGTCCTGAATCCAATGGAGCCGACGGTTTGTCGATCCAATAAATGATCATCATTTTATCACACATTGAATCCCACCTCCTACAGGCTTTCAGGGACACCTATTGAATCCCTACCCGGGGAATAGAATGGAAACCGTGCATCAAAAAGGGATTCTAGTGGCTCGTGCAAGTGGTTTTAGGTAGGTTCCATGTGGGAAATCTATCCACACATGCACAGTTGAGGAATTTGCAAAGCTGACCCCTATGTGCAGAAATTGGACATTCCCTTACTGAGCAAAACCCTAGTTTCCAAAATTGACCGAAAAAATGATCCCTTATCCATGGACCCATAGTAGAGGGCCACTCCTAGAACTATTCCAATGTCCTGAATCCAACTGAGTTGGTGGTTTTTCAATCCAAGCAATGTCCATCATTTTATGGCATGTTGAATCCAACCTCCTATAGGATTTTAGGGACACTTGATGAATCCCTATTCCAGGTATAGAATGGAAAGCATGCAACAGAATGAGATTCTGGTAGGTCATGCAAGTGTGTTTAGGCATGTTCCATCTGGGAACGATAGCCACATGTTCACGATCGATCAATATGTAAATTTGACCCCAATGTGCAAAAATTTCACATTCACTTATTGAGCAAAACCCTAGTTTCTAAAATTGACCAAAAAAATGATCTCTTGTCCATGGAACCATATTAGAGGGCCTCTCGTAGCACTATCCTGATGTCCTGAATCCAACAAAGCCGACAGTTTGTCTATCCGAGCAATGACCATCATTCTATCGCACATTCAGTCTATAAGGCATCAGTCATGTAAGTATCAATATAATACAACAAATCCATTATGAAGCTCAAGTGCAATTTATCAAGTTGTATAATTCTATTGAATTTATCAATCTATCAAGTGCTCAATGTATCAAACTGTAAATAATCAATGAGACCATGAAACCAAAATATCTGACTACCACATACCTGACTACCTACCTATGGTCATTTGACTAGACCATTGGGATAACCTCTAATAGAAACGGTATCCTTTAGCCTCTCGTGCTCAGAGTAAGGAAAAAGGTATGATGACTTTGATGAGTTCTTGTTTGGCATTGGTTGCATATGGAGGTTTGTGCCAATAACTAAGTTTGTATAATGGTATAAAATTTGACCTGGTCTATAATCATCAAATACATAACCTTTATTCTTTCGTGTGTGGGAAACTTGTGTCAAATATTCTCTTTTGATAACCATCGACCCAATTGGAAAATCATTGCCCTCGAAGTCACTTAATGAGACAATGAGGGTCTACTTCCCATCTAAGAAATGTGCCAGTCAGTAGTCAGTGTTCCATTCATTGTCTCATGGGGAAACCAGTGTGTATATGTTCCCTGCATAAAATAAAGTGCAGACCTAGGAGTTAGCTAACTAAACACAACTAGTCGTCAAACATTTCAAAGTTGTCAACATAATAGTTGAACCTGGTTGTATGAGATCTAAAATGTGGTCATAGTCATGTGAAATACTCGACTGGCCCTCCTCCAACTAGGATAATTCTGCATTTATTTGTCAACCAATGGGGAATGATACATGATCCCAGCTGTCAACCCAATCTGTGGATTCACATTTGTCCCATTCACTACTGCTACATGGATAACAAAAAAAAAGAGTTTTATTGTCTACATTTCAACTAAAGCATTGTTTGATGTCCTAATTGAATGGAATGCATGAGTTCCTTGGACGGTCTTGCACTCATATAGGTGTGATTGATCTACATCGACCACCTCCCAAAAATATCTTGTACATGTGATTTTTGAGAT
Source organism: Pseudotsuga menziesii (assembly GCA_001517045.1). Classification (NCBI taxonomy): domain Eukaryota; kingdom Viridiplantae; phylum Streptophyta; class Pinopsida; order Pinales; family Pinaceae; genus Pseudotsuga; species Pseudotsuga menziesii. The sequence goes on along the minus strand of LPNX010351478.1, from coordinate 71,392 downwards.
GATTAGTCTTCTTTCCTTCTAAATCCCTGCCCCATCACTGAAGAACACCATGCAACAATTGTCTTTGCATCTTGGATGAGCGAAATAGTTGTGAATTTCATCTCTTGCCTACATAATTTAGTCTTGATGCATGTACCTGCTCCATCATGCTCCCCTTTTCCGTGTATAGTCTCAAAATAGTTCCAAATATGTGGCACCTTGTGCCTCTTGTGGAGAATACACAACCATTGGAAGACATGAGAATTTTTGAATTGCCCCGCACAACCATCAGACCAAATCCAATCTGGTTCCATCTGTATATTGTTATCCTCCAAGTGTTTGTAGAACAATTGAAAGCTATGTTGTACAAAATCCAAGTCATGACACCTATCATCACTTATGTAAAAGTGATACTCCTTCAATATAACCCTATTCTCTTGAGTACTATCTGCCCCATGTCTATAGGTAATATGGACCTTTATGCTGACCTTGTCTGAGTGATAATATTGACTCTGAATCTTGTTCTGTGGTTGAAGAGTGTAGTTTTCCGAAAAATCGACCACTGATAATATAGTTCCAATAGGAAATGTATCCCTACACGTTATAAATTGCTCATCTTTCCAATGAGCCACATGTACATGCTTTACATACTGTTGTGTCTTTTCAAAGAATTCCTCCATGAAGTTACATACCAGTACCTCGTAGATCAACAATAAAGATGTACAGATCAATACGTTGTTACATAAATGAAGTAGCAATAGGTGAAGGAAAAAATATTGTTCAGGAACTCGTTACTAGCCTAAGAGGTGACCAATTGTATTTTTTTCCTTTCATTCCCTCCATCGATATCATACGTGACATATTTGAATGACTGCAAGTTCACTTCATGTCTCCCGAGTTCATTCTCATTGGTGACATGTATGCATTTGTCCAAATATTCCATTTGACCACACCTTGGGCATGTCCCATCTACGCAAGGCCTTTGATAAAAATGTGCAACCTTCTGTCCTTCTACACAAGATGCTATGGATAAACTCTCTAGATGATGTCGGTGGCAATGTAATTGAGCATTCCTACACAAGAGTGTTATGCAAAACACGTAATATATGTATATATGTTCCATAATAATAAGCATACTCAATGTGATATTGACAAAAACATGTGTTACGAGTTGTGTTTATTTTAACATACCATGGTTTGCATTTTTCAAAGGATCTTTGGCCCAAGTTAAGTTCATTATGTTCATGCCTAAATCTCATATAATTATGTTTGTGTCATGTCAAGAAAATGTTTAATGTGGGGCTCACGATCCCTTGAACCCCTTCTCAATTTTAGTACATATTTTTGATTAGATGAAGGTCTACTATTTTCACGCCAAAACTCCTGCACCAGTCCCTTTACCACATCAATGAGCTTCATATCAGAGTGTGGTAACCTTCCAACAAAGGACCATACATCTATTTCACCAAATTCAAGTTGTTATCTTCTAGAACAATACCTATGGAGTGATTTGATATCCAATCCTACAAGTTTGGATGTAGACTTAAGAAGGCAAAGGGCCCTAGTCCTTTTGTTCACGATTGATCGTGACAACAAACGATGAGCTTCATTGCGATCCTTTGAACAAGATTTCTTTCCAATATTACTAAATGCATCTACCAAACTTCTGACAACATAAGAACTTGGTTCATAAGTGTTTATCATCTTTATCCTTAAGTTTTTCCTAACAACAGTCATATACCTAGATTTTAACAATGATATAAACAATCTGCATTTATCTCCATCACATTTAGAATCAAAATAGTTGACAAGTATCTATTGAGCTTGATATTCAATACTACATTTAGACATTGTACCTTCAAGGGAACCAATGAGACTTTCATCGATTTCTATACGTTTTGGATTTCTTTGGTGTGATGTTGCTAATGGAGGTAGGGATGTTGGAACTACACCCTGTACCATATCACCTGGTCGGTCTAGCGTTTGAACATGATCTTCATGTCCTTCCATGTCTTCCTGAAGGTCGAATGGTGGCAATTGGAAATCCTCTTGGGTGTTCTAAACAACATTGGATTCTTCAAGCATACCTTCGGCATTCAATGTCTCTCTAACTTTGTCACTTGTATACCCGCATTCAATTAAATTTGCAAAGCTTTTAGGTGGACTTGATGTGCACCTGCGTTTTACTCCTTGATCAGTGCCATGCAGTGCTCATTCTTCTACTAATATGGTGACTCAAGGCCCCTCAAGCGAATGCTTTTGTATTTCTTGATGTGGATTGGTAGGAAGAACTGTGGCATCCTCAACAACCAGAATTGGTTGAGTGTCCATAGAGCATCTTCGATTGGTCATGTCATTTCTTTTCTTCTCTCTAATTTCTTCAAGGATTTCATTGGGTATCTGCTTCCTTGCTGAATTTCTTGCTCGATTGCATGAGTTTCCCATGACCACAATGATCAATGATATATATGTTTTCCTTTGATAGATCCTCAATGGGAAACTACCCAAGCTTGGTTTCTTTCTTGCTCAATTATGTCTAGATACTCAAGATAGGTGGAAGATTGGGAAGAATGTTTCCTTTGCTAGCTCCTCAATTCCAAGAGAAACAATGGTAAAGATGCTCTATGGTGCTCCTAAATGGGAAATTCCCCAAGCTTGGTTTCTTTCTTCGGCAATTGTGTCTACATACTCTTGAGCTAGGGGGAAGATTGGGAAGAATACATTTCCTTTGCTAGCTCCTCAATTGCAAGAAAAACAATGGTAAAGATTCTCTATGGTGCTCCTCAATGGGAAATTCTCTAAGCTTGGTTTCTTTCTTGCTCAATTGTGTCTACATACTCCACCACAATGACCAAGTTAATGTTGCCTTTGCTAGCTCCTCAATTGCAAGAAAAGCAATGGTGGAGATGCTCTATGTGGCTCTTTGCTAAATTAATGGATTCTCTCTTGCTCAATTCATTCTTTATTTCTTGCTCCCCAATGTATACCATGCTCCAAGAAATACTTAGAAACTTGTGGTGAAGATGCTTGATTCATAAAACAATTTTGTGTGAAAATATGGTGAAGAGGATAATGTTCATGCAATGTCTGTAACCTGAATTTGTGTGCAGACTGTCAAACCTATGAAAATGTGTTAGAGTGTTTCTCAGACAATGACTGCTACTGTTTATAATAAGAATAAACGTGCACGCACTATTGTTAACTAAAACGAAGGCGTGTTTTGGACACATAAAAGGCGTGCACGTTTTACTCAAATAGAATTTTGGACCATTTAAGAAGGTGGTTACATGACTAAGGTATCATTCAAGGTTTAGGGGGAATTAACAAGCACTTCCTTAGTCTTTACGCCTTAACACCCCCCCTTTCTTCAACCTAAATATATTGTTTTACAACTCTAGGGATGTGTGTGTGAGAAAAAGATAGATTAAAGGGCGTCAGTAATAAGGGGATACATGGGGATATTTGTGTGTGTGTGTGTGAGAGAGATAGGTTAGGGGGTGTTAGTGGTAATGGGAGACATACGAATGTGTGTGTGTGTGCACATAGATAGGTTAGGAGGTGGTAGTGGTAAGGTCTGACATAGAAATTTGTGTGTGTGTGGCAGAGAGATAGGGCAGGGGGTGCTAGTGGTAAGGTATGACATAGGGATTTGTGTGTGTGTGCCAGAGAGATAGAGTAGGGGGTGCTAGTGGTAAAGGGAGACATAGGGATGTGTGTGTGTGTGTGTGTCAGAGAGATAGGTTAGGGGGTGATAGTGGTAAGGGGAGACATAGGGATGTGCGTGTGTGTGTGTCAGAGGGGAGACAAGTTTAGGGAGACATGAGGATGAGGATAATGACGATGGTGATTGTTAACACCCAAAAAGTGTTCACTACCTCATCTACCCCACTACATGGCTCATTTGTCCATTCTTCTACCATATTTCCCTTAAAAACCCCTTTTTTCCTCCAAAAATATCCAAAATTCCTCTAAAATAGCAAAAATCCCACTAAAAAGCCTCCAAAAGGCCTAAAATGCCTCCAAAAGGCCATAAAACCATCAAAAAAGCCTAAAAGGGAAGAAAAAATATAAAATAATGAGGAAAAGGAGGAAAAAACCCTATACAGATGCCCTAAACCATATGGTTTCCAAAACCATGGGCCAGCACTCCACCACTGAAAAACTATAAATAGGTGATGGAGACCCCTTATTTCACATCCACAATCATAAGCACCCTTACTCTGCCAAAGTAGCTCTTGAAACCCTAGCTCACCCTTGAGCTAGTTTCACCTTGAGAGCCCCTTTTGGCCCATTTCCACCATTGGAGAAAGAGAAGGAGCAAGTTGGAGCTTGGAGCAACCCTCTTGGATCACTGCAAAGGGCTTCACCAACCTTCACATTGGAGGTAACATTAATACAAAATCCATTCTTTACATCTTGTTTTTCTTTTTCATGCACATGTTTAGAGCAATTTATATTTCTGTTTTAGCATTTTAATTTACATTTACTGAACTGCTACTAAGGAGTCCCTTCTCCTTAGTAGGTGCTCATTCGCACAAGCTAGGGGTAAAACCCTAGCCACAGTTTTGGCGACTCCGCTGCTTGTTTAGTTTTCTGCAATAATTTCCCGTTTTTCCTTTCGGCTATCCCTTTCGGCCGCCGTAAACCGCATCTTTTCCCTCTGCAGTCGTGTCCCAACCGCATCTCTCAGGCCTTTACCTGCGACCCGACCGCGGCTCTCAGACTGTTTCCGGCGCCCTACCTATGGATTCAAGTCTGTTACCTACGATTCGACTGCGACTAATCCACCTTTTTGCTGCAATCTGACTGCGCCGGTCGGCCATTTTCCCGTGTCCCGATCGCGACTTTCAGCCCCTTAGCTGCGACCTGACCGCGTCTGTCTGCCCTTTTTCTGCGATTCGACTGTGCCTTTTTCCCTATTTCCTGCGGTCCAACTGCTTATGTCGGCTAGAAAGCCACGACCTGTCCACGCCTATTTCCCTAAAACCCGCGGTCCGACCGCCCGATTTCGCCACAGACCCGCAGTCCTATTTTTGAACCCAGCCCCTTTGCTGCAATATTTTCTGCATCTGCACAGCCATTTGTTCTACCTGTAGCCCCACTTCCCTACAGCCTTTTCTGCAACATCATTTATGTTCGCTTTTACGGAATCTGTTTAAAGTTTCAGCATTTTAATTCAGAAAATTTTGCATGTTAAAGTTGTGAATTCAGTATTATTGTTAGTTAGAAAGTTGCCCCCTTGTGTGGCACTTCTATTTTTGGGTTCATCACCTCACGAGCACACACTCTGTCACATAATTCAATTGAGCCTTAAAAAACTACTTAACTCAACCAATATTCTAACCCCACTTGGGGAACACAAAAGAATCTTTGTAGTTAGGTAGGATCGGGGGGATAGGCTTCCAATAACACCCCTCGGTTACTTACACTTGAGACATAGCTGTTGTCCAATTAGGGAACCAAAATCCCCTAGTACTTTTTGGCACAGTCACAACCAGTTTACCAGAGGGCCTCTCCCTTAGGAGGGTTGAAGTCGCGAGACTGGTTCCGGAGGCCTGAGTGGAATACCACACTCCATTCAGTAACTGAAGGGCTACCTTTCGCAGTTCTCGGGATATCCCTGTATAGGGGTATTGCGGTAAAAGGACCAAATGGCAGATTCACCTTTCTGGACGTGTCATGAACGGGGCATCTTAGTTGCCATTCTTCTAGGATTGACTACCCGGTGTCCCTCCCGGTAGGGGGATATCTTAGCCACTTGGTTTTCCTATTCATATTGTCTGACTTGGATTTCATCACCTTGCAAAGGATATGTCTAGTTGAGTCAGAATACTTTTAGTTAGGTGTTTGCATGCTCCCTTACCTCCTTTTTGGTCTAGTGAGTCCACCATTTTTTATTTTTAGGAAACCTGGTGCTTGTTGGTATTCTGACCATTTCTGTTGACACTCCACCTATTGTAGCACATCTGTTACAGTGGGTGTTTTGAGTTGGTTGTTGGCCCGAGTGCCCTATTTTTTGAGCTTTCCTTCTGCACACTCGGTTGCATTAGGGTTTTTGAGCTGTATTTTACCCACCTCAACCCACAGAGATTTGACACCATCTGTCACCATTGAGTCCCTGAGACATTCTTGGCGCCTTAGGGGCGAACCCCCATAGCACGGTTCACTTGACACCACCCATCATCGACACAGATAATCCTCACTTGATACCACTTATCATAGATCTCAAGCCTTGTCACTTGACTCCACTCGTCAGCGGCATAGGACTCCGTCACCATATATTGACGCCCCTTATTTTACCTCTGATTCTGAGCCAGAGTCTGAGAATCACATTTACACTTCCCCTACTAGCCCCATGGCTGGCGTGATTTCCACTCCCGTCTTAGTCGAGACCATTGGTGGCACATCCACCACTATACCAGTTACCACACCCACTTTGGGTATGCCCTCCACGAGGCCCCCATCTATCGTTCCCCTCACGGCACCCATTCCTGCAGTGGGAATACCTATTCCCACTCCATCAATGGCTCACACTACCCATGGTGGTGCAAGACCGTCCTATACCACCTTAGTTCCCGCACTTGGGGGAAACCTCCCTAACACTACCCCTCCACTTGGGGGCATTGGCCCCAACTTGGTCCCACCCACTACTGTGTCACATCCTTCTTCCAGTTTGCCATTCATGGCTAGCCTCAACCTGCCCGACCTAGCCAAATTGACCAACGACCCTATCCGACACGACCCTACGTGGCCTCACATGCCCACCAAGCTCCCCTCTGACATCCACAAGTTCGAGGGCAAGGCAGGTGAGGACCCACAAAACCACATTATGTCCTTCCACCTATGGTGTTCCTCCAACTCCATAGTGGACGATTCTATTCGCCTCCGTCTCTTACAGCGCACCTTCACTGGCTCTGCAGCCAAGTGGTATATCGAGCAACCCCATGGAACCCATAACACCTTTGCTTCCCTTGCCTCAACCTTCCTGCAGTTCTTCCAGTTACCTGTCTGCTATGACGTGGTCGTTGAGATTCTCCTATCATGCAGACAAAACATGGCTACCCACATCACGGACCACATTCATGAGTGGTGTCGACACCGTAGCTTATGCAAGATCAAATTAGACGACCGTATCTTCCTAGATTGGTTCCTCAAATCCCTTCTTCCTGTCATTGCTAAGGATGTGGCATCCGAAAGACCCCAGTCTGAAGAAGAGGCCATCCTTAAGGCCCAACAATTCGACCTCATTTACGCCCAGTCGAGTTATCTCTATACCATTATACCTGATGCCCCTCGCGGCGATTCCTCCCAGCACGATGCGCCGGGGGCATCCCACGCTGCCGACGGCATCATTGGCCGTGTCTCTTCACATCCTCAACCATTTTCCATAGCACATCCTACCCCTGGCGCTGACCTTTCGGGGGCTACCTCACAGTCTGGAGCAACCAACTCGTATGCTCCCATGACACATCACCACCATTCCCATGGACCCTCATGTCCACCTCAGTGTTTCGGTCATGCGACTCCCACTTACGCCCCCCTGGTCGCACCTCAGCCCTACTACCACCAGCAGGCTACACTAGCTCCTACACCTTCACAAGCCCAACCCGCTTATTACCCGCCACAGGCAGCCCCTTCGGCAAACCCACAACCCGCTCCGCAGCCCTATCAGCAACCCCCTCAAGTTGCTGCACCTGTGCAGGCTCCACCTACATATAATCCACCGCAACCTGCTCCAGCACCTGCACAACCTCAGAATCCACCTGCTGCCCAAGGGCAAGTTTACGCCCAGCAAAACCAGAACAACCAACGCAACCAGGGCCAACAAAACTGTGATAGGGGCCGAAATCATGGAAAAAACCAACCTACAGACCAAGCTGGTCAACCCCCTAATCCCCCCGATAATAATAATGCGGCCCCTGCTAACCAAAACCCTGATCGCCTGCCCAAACAGGCTAAAAACCCCAATTTGCGAACCAACCATCCTTGTTCTATTTGCGGGGTCTATGGCCACTACACACATACTTGCCCACACTTGGAGCGAGCTCGGCAACTTTGGGTTGATGATGCCCACCGCCAAGGGCATGCGGCTCCTCAAGCACCACCCAACCCCCCACAACCTCAGCAGCCACCTTTGGTGCTGCAAAACCCCTTACCAAACCAAGGCGTAGTGAACACTCAACCATTGGCTCTCCCTCAAGCCAACGCACCAACCCAACAACAAATCACTTACGCTACTCCTGATCAACCCATGTTTGACTTAGGTACCCACCACTTGTTAATGGTGTCCTCTGATGAGGTCAACCTCCAGACCCGGCGGAACCAATATGGCTCCACCTCTGAAGCCCCTCCCGCCGATAAACCCACTAACGCTCATCCCACTGATCAGGCGTTACGTATACCTCCACTGCCACTAGATGGCGCTCCCAAAGCACCTCGTTTCCCTCTTCACCGTATCAACAATAACCCCAATGCACGGGCTGCATCAAACTACAACATTGTCTATGACTTAGCCCAATCTCCCGCAGCCATGTCTACATTAGAAGTCTTAAAAAACTGCCCTTCACAGTGCAAGACTTTACTTTCAGCCATTGGGGCTATCGATCCAAATGATTCGAATTTAATGGCATTTGATTTGGATCAATCCAAACCCCTCATGCCTTCCACTTTAGCGTTCCAAGTTCCTGTTTCCGTTTGGAATTTTGTCATCCATCGATGCATTATTGATGAAGGTGCCTCTACATGTGTCATGTCCACCTTCATCTGGCAGAAATTGGGATCCCCCCCTCTCCAGCAGTCCACTACTGCGTTTCCAGGCTACGACGGCCGTTCGGCTCAACCACAAGGCCTATTAACTAACGTCCTCGTCCAGCTGGCTGGAAAAACCGTCCTCATCGACATCGAGGTTATTAATGCACAGCTTGATTATAACCTTTTACTTGGCCGCAGCTACATGTACGCCATGCGGGTGGTTACTTCTTTCGTTTTTCGTACCATGATGTTCCCCCATGAGGGACGCGTGGTCAAGGTCAACCAACTCACCTACTATGATCCCAATGCCCCCGCGGCACCCGAAAATGTTCTCCCCATGGTTGAACAACCTGTTTCGGGTACCACCACCTCACTTGTTTCCTCTATGGGGCCCGGAGTTTACTCAGACGCGCCAATGACCTCGACCTTCCAATCTATTCCACCCCCGTCACCCGCCACTGACGTGTCTGACCTATGTACCCTGTCCCATAGCACGCAAACCCCTACTCATCAACCGCCCTTGTTGCCTAAACCCCCTTTGGTACCTAGTCACATTGGTGTTACACCCATCCATACCATTCCTTTCCTCAGCCCTCCCTCAGGAGTAGTTAGCGCCCCAGTCATGGCTACCCTTAGCCTCCCTGGGTTAACCTTAGGATTACATGTTTGGTATCTTTCGCCTCCCGTTCCCCCTTCGACAGCAGATGTCGTCCTGCAACCGGTGCAACCCATTGTCACTACTAGTCAATCACCTCCAGGTGTCGCTACCCCGTCATCCTCCTCGAACCCCCCCCCTCCTCTTACCAAACCAACTGGGGGCAGAGGCCACCAGCCTTACTCTGCTGTCCCACCTCCCAAGACAGTAAAAAACCCCCCTGTGTTTCGTGCTCCTCCCAAATGCTCGCCGTGCGACGAGTTGGGCCATGCGACTCACCAATGTCCTCAGTTACCAACAGTACAGGAACACATGCAAATGCTTGACGACGACCCCAGTATACCAGTTGTCCAACTTGATTCAACCCCTAAGCCTCTCGACAAATCCCTGCGCACTAACCACCCCTGTGCCAAATGCGGTGTTTACGGGCATTACACCGTTCACTGTCCCTATCTCCCCGAGTACAGAGCAGCTCTCTATGAGATGAACAATCTGGATCTTGAGACGGCACCACCCACCATTGAGGAGATCCACCGCCCAATCTCTTCCCCTTCCGAAGAGGATAATACCATTTATATGATCTCTTCTGCCACTACTCCCTCGTCAACCGATTTGAAGACACAAACTTTCCGTATCGATGAGGAAATCCTCGAGGCTCTCACTGCCCCGGAGTATCCCTAGGATGACATGCACCATCATTCCTACTTCCTCCCAGATGAATCCTCCTCTAACACTGCTACCCAATTTGCAGTTGAATCCAAAGACTTCCTTCCCCCCAAGGTCGACTGGTTCAAGGACCCTATTCCTGCTCCTGACGCCTTCGAGGAGGGTAACATGGCCAACATCTCACCTATCATCCAAATTGATATCATTGCCCCAGGAAGCACCCCCGAACTCATTACTTTAGGAGCCTCTTGTAGTGAGCAAGAGATTGAGGAATACAAAAAACTCTTCAGAGAATTCCGTGATGTCTTTGCTTGGTCCTATACCGAAATGCCTGGTCTTGACCCTGCCATTATAGAGCACCACATTGACACATGGCCTAATGTACCCCCCGTTCGTCAGAAACAGCGTCCCATTCATCCCTCAAAACTCCCAGCTGTCAAAGCAGAGATTGAGAAACTTCGCAAGGCAGGATTCATTTATCCTATTGCCTATACCACCTGGGTTTCAAACTCTGTTCCCGTTAACAAAAAACAAGGCACCGTTAGAGTATGCACTGACTTCCGAGATTTAAACCGCGCCTGTCCCAAAGACAATTTCCCCACGCCATTTATTGACCAGCTCATCGATGCGTGTGCGGGGCATGAAGTCCTCTCGTTCATGGACGGTTTTTCTGGATACAATCAGATCCAAATCCGAAAGGAAGACCAGTACAAAACTGCCTTTACTACCCCATGGGGCACCTTTTCCTATCGCGTCATGCCTTTTGGCCTAAAAAATGCTGGGGCCACATTCGAGTGGGCCATGACCTATTGCTTTCATGATTTGGTCCACATCCTGCTCGTCTACCTTGATGACCTTACAGCTCGTTCCCAGAAACGATCAGACCACCTTAACGACCTTCGGCAAGTTTTTCTGTGCTGTCGTAAATATCAGATCCGCTTGAACCCACACAAGTGTGTTTTTTTCGTTTCGGCAGGCCGATTGTTGGGTTTCATTGTTTCCTAGAAAGGAATTACTATTGATCCCCTGAAAGTCCAAGCCATCTTAGACCTTCCCTCTCCTCGCACACTCCGGCAACTCCAAAGTCTGCAAGAGCGATCCAATTTCCTTCGACGCTTCGTTCTTGACTATGCCACAACCGTTCACGGTTTCTTGCGCCTGCTCCGTACTCACATACCCTTTGTCTGGGACGAGCAAGAAAAAGCTGCGTTCGACGCCCTCAAGAAATCTCTCACACAAGCCCCCTTGATCTCCCCTCCGGATTTCTCTCAGGACTTCATCCTCTACGTCTCGGCATACGAGCATGCTGTGTCCGGAGTCTTGGTTCAAGAAGACACCTCACACCAAGAGCATGTCATTTACTACGTCATCCAGACCTTGTCCGGCCCTCCCCTATGTTACCCATATGAGGAGAGACTAGCCCTAGCAGTGGTCTTTTTCGTCCAAAAATTGCGACACTACCTTTTACTTAGTCATACCACAGTCGTCGCCGACTCTAACCCCATGGTATATCTCCTAAACCGGCGGCTCCTGCAAGGTCATGTGGCTAAATGGGGCATTATGCTCCAGGAATATGACCTCACGTTTCGAACACCTAAGAGCACTAAAGCCCTTGCGCTTGCCCAGCTCATCATCGATCTCCCTTCTTTTCTCCCGGCCCCACCCATCTCCGATGAGTTACCCGACAATCACTTGTTCACTATCTTGTCTAATGACCCGTGGTACGGTGATATCTTGTTATACCTATGCGCGCAGAAGTTCCGACCCACAGTCACTCGTAATGAACGCCTTCGTATCCGTCACCAGGCCTCTTGCTACCTCCTCCTAGGAGATGTCCTTTACCGGCGAGGGGTTGACACAATTCTTCGTCATTGCCTTACACACGAGGAAGCTGAACACGTCCTTAATGATTGTCATAGCGGTGCCTGCGGCGGCCATTTCTCAGGGATGGCCACTACCCAAAAGGTCATCCACATCGGATACTTCTGGCCCACACTTTTCACCGACTGCATCACTGTGGTCAAGCATTGCCATAACTGCCAACTTTTTTCCCCCAAGGCCCGGACACCACCTGCTCCATTACACCCAGTCGTCACCGTTGATCCCTTTTGTAAGTGGGCCATCAACTTCATGGAGTGTAGACCCCCATCTACAAACGGCCATAAGTACATTATCGTCGCCATCGATTACTTCACCAAATGGGCGGAATCCATGCCCACCTTCAACTGTACCGCTGACACTGCTGCCCATTTCTTTTTCAACCATGTTATCACTCGATTCGGGGTCCCTAAACAGTTGGTGTCAGACCATGGATCACACTTTGAAGATTCCATTTGGCGCGAGTTATCCACCCTCCTCAAGTTTGAACACCAATTTTCCTCTACTTACTACCCTCAAGGGAACGGTCAAGTAGAAGCTATTAACAAAATCCTAAAAACTATACTCCAACGCACTGTTGACCGGCATAAGTCCAATTGGCACCATATGCTATTCCCTGCCTTATGGGCTTACCATACCTCCACCAAGACCGCCACTGGTTTTACCCCGTTTCATTTAGTTCACGGTGTAGAGTCTGTCCTCCCCATCAAGTGTCAGATACCTGCCTTACATATCGCCGTTGAGCTTCTCCCCAATACCTCCCCCCTTGAGCAACATCTGCTATCCCTCGAACAAGCCGATGAAGATCGTCTTGCCACTCTCCAAAACATCGAAGCTGCCAAAAACTGCTCCAAAGCCGGTTATGACAAACATGTTCACCCTCGAACTTTCCATGAAGGGGACCTCGTCCTCGCCTATGACCAAGCCCATGACAAAACCGGTAAAGGAAAGTTTGAGTCCATGTGGAAAGGCCCTTACATTGTGCAGACTTGCCTCAGCAAGGGGGCATACATTTTAGCCGACTCTAAAGGCCACCCTTTACGCAACCCCCGTAATGGGTTGTATCTTAAATTTTTTTACCCATCACTGAAACCACGACCTCATTGGTCCGCATTGTATAGTTTTCTCTCTTTTTTGTTTTTCACCTTCTTTACCATAATCTTACATTCATCGTTCTTTTTGCATGCCCACAGATGGACCATCTTCCACCTTGTTACACTGGCTTTGCTGATGGCGCAAGCTGCTGGTCTCCCAACCTGGCTTCTGTAGCATGGGTCTTATATTCCCCTTCCAACGAACTGATTCACCTTGATGGAATATGTATAGGCACCGCTACCAATAACCAGGCGGAGTATGATGCTGTGATCGGTCTCCTCACTGCTGCCCTCCAGATGGGCATATGTCACCTTCATGTGTTCCTGGACTCCCAGCTACTTGTCTCCCAGCTCAACAACTGCTACCAGGTGCATGATCCCTGCCTATTTAGAAAATTCCCGCGTACAAAACAACTCAGCCGACAGTTTGAATCCATCACATTCACACATGTCCCAAGAGCTCACAATAGTGTCGCAGATCAAATGGAAAATAACATCCTAGATTGGCATATCAATCACACCATGTAACACCTCCATCATGCATCATTATCCCATAGCATCTCATCCAAATATATAAAAACCTAAAAAGACTGCATTGCATCAACATTTGCATCCATGTACATAAACCATAAAACCACATTTGTATCCATAGGGGCATCCACGTGCCCAACATCCTAGACTACTTGCATCCACATGCAATACAAACATATCACACATCATAAAGCGCATCCACGTGCGTACAACTCAGACAACATCACAAAAAGGTGCATCCATATGCATATATATATATATATATCAAAAAAATACATGTCACAGTGCTATACATGTCCTGAGTACCCCTGTCCTCAGCTATACACAAAATGTCTGTACATCCATACAGCCTCATAAAATACATGCCGTAGCTACAAAACTCGGGGGAGTCCCCTGCACTCCTTAATGAGAGTCATACCCTGCATCATTGCCAGCATCTGCTGCCTCTGAATCCTCATCCCCTACGGGCTCCTGTGCCCGCGCCCTATCTGCCAAGATAGCCACCCGGATCGCAATAGATCTGAACTCCCTGGGTGCCCTCATGCAATCCTGAACCACATCCGGATCGACGTCCCGCCACCCCTCGTCAGTCACCCCCACCAGCAAATGGTCTAGTTGTTCCCGTACAGACTCTAGTGTCCCCTCCGCATCCCGGCGACGCACCTCCCCCCGCCCAGGCAGAGCTGGAACGGCCACAATCCCCCTCCGTGCCACATGCCCTGGCGGCGGCCTCGGGCCCACATCTGCAGATCACCCATTTGTCAGTAACAATATTTAATCAACTATCATATATAACACTTGACAATGCAATCAAACCATACGTACCATCTGGTCCCCATGCCTGTCCCGGCAGCCGTGGTGCCTCTGGATCTCCGCTGTAATCCATATCTCTATATGGATAGTCATCAAGTGTCAATGGTATCTGGAGCCACTGCAGGTACAACTCCTGTGTAAAGTACCTACCAACATCACTGCCTCCACGGCGGCGCATCATCTCACCCCACTGCACCATTCGCGGCTCCCTCAAGCCTCCTGCTCTGATCGGCACCCGCGACCGCAGTGTAGGTACCCTGTCCATAAAAAACGCACATAAGAAAGAACCATAGCAAAACCCCTTGCTAGATTCCTTCGCTGCTGTCAGCTGCTGCTGCACGCAGGTAAGGAACATCTAGCCCCACGCGTAATAAACACCGCCAAGTATGCGCTCCACTAGCTGCATCTGGCCCCCAAACACCTTCTCCGGTGATTGGGATCCCAAGACGCGCACCACGCATGCTGCCATGGCCTGCACTGCTGGTTCCAATAGGTCTCTCACCAGAAGTGCATTCCTATGCACCCGAGCCTCTGGACCACAGTACCGCTCCAGTATATCCTCCATATCTATGTCCGTGGATACCCGCGGCTGCGTGTCTGCCACCCTACCCAGACAGGGCAACCCCGTCAGGAAGTATACATCTGTCAGGGTGAGGTCCACCCTCTCACCCTGCACTCTGAAAGCCTGTATGTCCGACTCCCAGAAACTAATCAGTCAGTTCAGCAGCAATGTTGCTGACCGCATCATGGGTACCTGGGCGAACTTTAGCAGTCTGAATAGTCCCAACATCGATCGCACCTGGCGGTCCTCTCGGACGATGGCCATGATCTCATCTGGTATCTCCCACTCTCTCCACAGAACTTGCGGCATCCTGTCAATCACGCAAAGTAGACTCATCAGACTCATGTCAAACACATAGTCCTTCCCCTCCCCCCAAAAAACCCTAATAGCTCAGTCCAAAACCGCGGCTTTAGGGCTCCCTGCCGCGGCTGTCAGGCCTACAGTCGCGGTCTTTAACCGCGTCTGTCGTCCCAGAACTCGCGGTCCCCAACCGCGTGATCCCCCAAGAAACCCGCGGTCCTTGACCGTGACTCCGGCCCACTAACCCGCGGTCCACCCCACGTGGACCGTGCAAATAGTACCCTGGGGCCCACTACCCACCCCCCGAACCGTTTCCACCATTGGAATCAGCACGACGAGACTGTCACGATGGTCACCTCGTTGCATTATTTTTTCTACGTCATTTTTTGCCCATTTTTTAGACCCCGCTAGTCGCCTCAGTTTGTGCGCCACTTCGGCCGTTCTCTATTTTTTCACACTTTTTATATCGCCGGATTCATTTTTTCGAGCTCGTGATGATGCTTGAGATCATTTCTCGCTCTCACTTGGTACAATTTCAACATTGTGTCTCGACACCTTGCTGCTTCGATTTGCGCGCCACCTCGGCTACCATCAGATTGTTCCACACTTTTTACATGAGCCATCCACTCCTGTCATACTGCCAATGTTTCGTTATTTTGCCACCATCCATTCACCCCACAAGGAGGCCCACCAGTGTTCCCCCTCACCCTCGTTCTTGGTCATCATAAATGTTCCTTGATTGAACACTTCCTCCTTGCCTGGCCATTCCTTTTGTTCGGTATAATTTTATCCCTTTTTTGGGCCGGACAAGTCCTATACGAAAAAGGCACTTAGGGAGTTTATGTTAAGCTCTTTTCTGACTTCTAAAACAATGAAAAGATCGCCGAGCAATCTTGCTTCCTTTCATGCTCGTTAAAGTACCTGAAAGGGCGTCTATCTGGTATAAGTTTAACCCTTTTCCGGACCTGGTAGACTAATTACGAAAAAGGAATACTCTAGTCACACCGGCTAGAAGAGTTCTTCATTGCATCCTTTTATGCTTCTTCGGGCCTTGGAGACTAACACACGAAAAAGCAACCCCCCTAGAGTCTTCTTATTGCTTTCAGACACCTTAAAATTGAAAGAAACCACGGGCATGAACTGTCCTGGGCTCGTAAAATCCACACGACAGTACCATTCCATTACTTCCGAGTCTTCTTATTGCTTTCAGACTCCCTAAAATTGAAAGCAACCACGAGCATGAACTGTCCTGGGCTCATAAAATCCACACGACAGTACCATTCCATTACTTCAGAGTCTTCTTATTGCTTTCAGACTCCTTAAAATTGAAAGCAACCGCGAGCATGAACTGTCCTGGGCTCGTATAAATCCACACGACAGTACCATTTTATATACACACTTCTTCTAGTTCCCTAACCCATGAAGAAGTCCCCCCTTGCCTCTTGGCGCTATGATTGATCCTCTTGGCAGCACCCCCAATTAGGTCGCCTTTGTTCAGAGTATTCTGCAGTCTCCTACCATTTTACCACAACTTGAGTCTCCCTCATCCCAGTCACCCTCCCAGATCCAATACAACTATGATCCCCTTACCACCAGTCAGTTTCATATGCTGCCCGATCATCCCCGCTATCATACTCTGAACAAAGGAAGTTTGAGTCCCCCACTCTACTTGCCCAGTGATTCCCCCCAGTTTATCAATCCTGCCATCAGTCCTATCACATTTCGGTTTTCCACCTCGCGCTCCTGTCAAGGAAACATCATTGCCTTGATAGTTGCAGGTCTCCCTCTATTGACGACAGCCCCTCTATTCCAGAGGATAGACCTAGAGGCCCCTGCGCCTTGGACCCATCACCATCTGTGGTGAGTGCCTACGAACCATTTTGGGAGGAGTCATCATTGCCTCTCCGAATGGTTGTTTCTCACATGCTCGACTTCAGCACCTTGATCACATCGTTGAGAATCGCGCAGGCTTTATATCCCTTTCATTATTTGTCGAAGACCCCGGATTTCCCCCGACTCTAGCACATTGGTGAGTCACTTCGGAACGCCCAGTTATATGTTCCCATGGATGTCCGGGTTGCGTTAGCGATTGTATTCGGAATCCATCCAGTTCCATGCTTCCTTGAGTACCCCGTTCAGTTCCAGTTCAGTGTACC
>LPNX010351478.1:24007-49007 GCA_001517045.1 Pseudotsuga menziesii | reverse complement strand
GCCTCCTTTATGCCATTCTAATTTCTTTTGCATGAAGGGTTTATGTGTCTACTGTTTCTTGCTGTATATGAGCCTTCTGTCGTCATTACCATAAATCTGCAAATGCTACCTTTCTTCGTTACCTTGCCTCTGCAAGTGTTACTCTTCATGTGACTGTTGTAATGGTGAGTTTGATAAAGTGAGCATGTCTCTTGATTTTTCGTAGTGTGGCCTTAGCTATTTATTTGCGTGTTTGAGTTGGGTGTAGGGTTATTTATCTTCACTACCCGATTCCTAGTGTGGCATTGACTATGTTTCATCCTGGTTCTGGTATCGGTTTTGCGCACAACATGTTGTGTTTTCTCTTGAGAGAGCTTCCTTAAAGTTTGGTTCATTCTTACTTGTGGCTAGGGTTTATTCATATCACCACTATGACCGAGCATCCACTCTTCAGTACGCAATATTAGTTTAAAAATAACACTAACACTCCTCTACACCGTTATTTGATTTTTATTTTATTTAAATGTAAGAATGTAACATTTTGGATTTTTTTTTAACTGTCTAGGTTTTGAACCAATTGCTCTCAAATGAAGGATACCATCAAGGAGGGCTCCACAATGGCGTTCATCCTGGTAAGCCTCGGTCTCTCATGGGGTTCTCCTGCACTGGTTGTATGGTGTTTTAGTGATACTTTCCACTTGGTGCTTGGTTTACTGCTCAGCCATGACTACAATGTGACCTGTTTATTTTGGAAGGCCAAGTGGTTGAGTCTACGATGTGTTGTTTAATTAGTCTTTGAATCCCTAGTGGTTTTTCATGTTGGAAAATGTGGGGATTTCATGGTCGTAGTTTTGATTTCAATAAGGTTATTTTTGTATAGGATTTTAAGCCATGTCCAATGTTGTAAAATCCCACTAGGTCGTAATTGATATGGATACATTAGTGGTTAGGGTTTAAATGCTATTTCTATTTGAAAAAGCTTGAAGCTTACTGTTTTGTACTTATATACTTAATAATATATAAATTTACTGTGGTTTTGAGAAGATCATGGTAGGTTGTAATATTTATTGGTTCTAATTTATTTTTCAATTCTCTTTAAATTATCCTAAACAGAAATATTGTTACTACAAAAACATTTGTTTTGATGAATAGATAGCTAAAGAACATTTTTACGAAGTTTATTATGGCTTTTGTTCGTAGTTGTTTTGATTTTGATTAAATGATAAATAAAAAGTTCAAATTGTGGGTTTCTATGATAGAACTTGATTTTTACTGTCAGCAAGAAATTATTCACCAATTAGATAGAAGAAAAGTTGAATAAATAACCTAAGACTTTACTGTATTTCCTGGGTTAGATTATTTGAAAGGCCTTTTACTTATTTTCTCTCAGTTTACATTTATCATACAGTTTTAATACTGTTTCTTGTGGATAATGTATTAAATTTTATATATTCATCCATTCGATGCTTATGGTTATATAAATGAAGTATGTAAGATTTAATTTTTTTATGGGTGAAATGGATAACCCCTCTGCTAGTAAAAGAGGTGGTAATGTTATTTATATTTTATAGCTCCTTCAAAAAGGTTTTATTTTTAAAACCTTAAATTACTTTTAATTTATTATAGAGTTTGATATTCAATGATAATGTTATTTATGTTACCTTTTCTTTTACTTAGATTAATGATGAAGTTATCTTAGGAAAATTCTAGCCTTATTTTACTGTTTCTTAAGTTAACCCTGCTTGTTTATTTTCTTGTTTTTATAATTCCTTTTTGGGTTACTATAATAATAGATTTATAGAAAATGATCTATCTACTGTGTAAATTAATACACAGACTAAATATATATGTATTTTTAAATCTTCCCTAGATATAGGTTTGTTTATACTATGACACTGTACTCTGTCTAAGTAAAACATTTAAAAATAGAAAGGAAAAACATACATATGAATAACTATTATGAAACTTGTAGAAGGTGATAAAACACATTCATGCATACTTCATTCAATTCTTTATCTGCATTTAATCTAACCTACTGTAATAGAGTACTACCTTGAAAAAGGTGTGGAAAAATACAGTTAGGTATTTTTAATCCATCAACAAAACTAGAAATTCTTCTAATCATTTACCCTAATCTATAACTAATCCAGCATTTGACTATCTTTTGCACGGTAATATATTTCATTAACTCACCTAACAACAACAGAACATAATCATAACACATTATTGCTTTAACTCATTCCTTCTAGATGTAAATATGCAATTAGAAAACTAGATAAATCATATAGAACTTGGAAATGTAGAAGAGGTGACAACAGCTTAAGGAACCTGTTCCTCCCAACCAACTCCTGGAGATAGTTGTACTGCAAATCTCAGGACCCCTGAGCTTGTCTCCTGGTCCACCTGGTAGAAGTACTGGGTAAGAGATGTAGTTTAGTAATCCTTAGCAACTCTACTAAGTATTCAGCAGTAAATCTGTTCTGCATGCAGTAGTATGAAATCAGCTTATAATAGTTGCACTAGTTCAGGTCTTCAGTACTTTTCACTCAAAAACAAACTTTAGCTAGTCCCCTCCATCAAAATTTCTTGTGCACTTCATTCACTCAGAATTTTCACAAGCCAAGAATGAGCAGCCTCAGCTGTCTTGAATGGGAAGTTTTATTAGCATGCCTAGGTCTTTTGGGTCAGTTTTCACTTAATGAGCCACCTTCTCTTGTTCCACTTTCTTGGGGAACATAACCACAAAAATAGGGAAGTTGCCTCCTGCAACAGCTAGAAGTAGGTTGAGGATGCTTCCAAGTGTCAATGTACTCTCAACCCAACCTAATCCACCAAGTGACTAGTAAAACACTCATTTAACCGCTTCCTTAAGCCGTTGTCTCATCTTTCATTTATTAATTAATAAAATATTCAGCAATTACATTCAATTATCCTTGACCCCACTTGGTCATTAATTACAAACTTGATAATACAATATAGCATAATGTTTCTTAAAAAATCAAATGTTTTGCAATTTGGGGCATGTGACATACACACCCACTTAAATTATAACATCGTCCTCGATGTTATTTATTCTTTGTCCTTAGAATTTCCCTAGAACATAATTGGATATGTAGCCCACATATGACTCTCCAATTCCTAGGTGGCTTCTTCTGGACTAAGGTACTTCCATTACACCTTCACCTGACCAATAATACGATTCCAAAGCAAGATATCCTTCCTTTTGAGGATACGATCCGGTTCCACCAGAAAACCTCCTTCGGGTTCCACCTGCACATCATTCCAGTTTATAACATGAGTAGCATCATGTATATATTTTTTTCACACAGAAATATGAAAAACATTATGAACCTTCAAATTTGGTGGTAAAGCCAATTGATATGCCACCTATCCTATTATGGATAGTATCTCAAAAGGTCCGCAATATCGGGGTGCTAACTTAGCACAACTTCCTAATCTCAGATAACTCTTTTTAGGCCTTACCTTAATAAAGATATGTTCACCAACCTGGAACTCTTTTTGAGTTCATTTAAGATCTGCTTGACTTTTCTGTCTGTCTTTCGCAACTTTCAAGTTACCTTGCACCTGTTTTACAATTAAATCCATCTCTTTTAGTAGTTTAGGTCCTAATACTATCCTGTCAACTGGATTACTCCATGATATGGGGGTATTGCACTTCCTTCCATACAAAATTTCAAATGGATTGTATCTTGTTGAAGCTTGGTAGCGATTGTTGTAAGAAAACTCTACCAGGTGTAAGTAATCTTCCCATTTACCTGGATGTTCCTAAAATACATTCTGAACATATCTTCTAACATTTGATTCACTCTTTTAGTCTGTCCATCTGTCTGGGGATGAAAAGAGGTACTAAAATTTAAAGTAGTATTCAGTCCTTTAAACAAAGACTTCTAGAAATTACCCGTAAACTTGGGGTCTATGTCAGAAATTATTACTTTCAGTATTCCATGTAAACGAACTATTTGTTTCATGAATATATCAGCAATATTAGTAGCCTTGTAAGTGGTTTTTATAGGTATAAAATGAGATGCTTTACTAAGTTTATCATTGACTACCATTATCATGTCATTCAAATTTTGATTTCTAGGTAGACCTGTAATAAAATCAAGATTGATTATTTCCCACTTCCAGCTAGGGATCGGTAATGGCTAAAGTAATATGGCTGGATGGTGGTGTTCAGTGTTAACTTGATGACATTCAAAACACTTGGCAATGTATTTTTCCAATTCATTCTTCATGTTTGGACAAAAATAATCCTTTCGTAACATGGTTATAGTCTTCTTATAACCAGGATGTCCTGAGTAAGGAGTCTTATGAATTTTGTTTAAAATTAGTAAATTACTCTTAGGTACATTAGGTATATATAGTCTATCTTTATATAGTAATAATCCTTTTTCATTTAGACTATACCCTGTACTTAAACTTTTAGTTAAATTTTCTGTTACTTTTGCTTGTAATTTCTGATAGTTTTCATCCAATCTCACTCCTTCCTCTAGCTGTTCTTCTAAATCTGTTTTATAAGTGCTGATTGCTGCTACAAAATTTAATTTTGCATTCTTTCTTAGAGCATCAGCAACCTTATTTTATTTTCCCTTAATATGATGGATTTCAAAATCATATTCGCTAAGGAAATCCATCCACCTAGCTTTCCTCGTGTTTAAGTTAGGTTGATCCAATAGATATTTTAATCCTTTATTATCTATCGTTAATATAAATTTTCTTCCAATTAAGTGATGGCGCCACATGTTCAAGGCATGTATGATGGCAACCAACTCTAAATCATAGGTTGCATAGTTTTTCTCATGAATCTTAAGCTTCCTAGACTCATATGCAATGGTGTGTCCTTCCTGAGTTAAAAATCCTCTTAGACCATCGTTTCATGCGTCAATACATACTATAAAGTCTCTATTGGGATCAACAATTCTTAAGATTGGTGTAGTAATTAGTAATGTTTTTAACTTTTTAAAACATTCTTCACACTTTTGATTCCACTTGAATTTATACCCTTTCTTCTGTAAAGAAGTAATGGGATTTGCAATTCTTGAAAACCCTTCAATGAATCTTCGATAATAGCTAGTAATCCCCATGAATGACCATAGGTCAGTTACGTCCTTTGGGACTGGAAATTCTTTGATTTCTTCTATCTTTTTCTAGATCAACTGAGATCCCTTCTTTAGTTACTACATGACCAAAGTACTGTATTTTATCCTTAAAGAAGTCACACTTACTAAATTTTGCATAAATCTGATGTTCTCCCAATTCTTGTAAAACAATTTTTAAGTGCTCCTCATGTTCTTCTTTAGACTTAGAATAAATTAGAATGTCGTCAATGAATACAACCATGAGTTTATCAAGGTACTTATGCAATACATTATTCATTAGACACATGGAGACAGTCGGGGCATTAGTAAGACCAAATGGAATAACAACAAACTCATAGTGACCATATCTAGTCCTAAAAGTTGTTTTAAAGATGTCTCCATCTTTGATTCGGACCTGGTGATAACCAGATCATAAATCAATCTTCAAAAATACAGTCCCTTCATGCAGCTGATCAAACAGATCATCTATGCGGGGCAATGGATATCTGTTTTTAATGGTCATTTTATTAAGTTGATGGTAATCTATACATAAACGTAGAGTACCGTCATTCCTTTTAATGAAAATAACAGGTTCTCCCCAAGGAGACATACTGGGTCTAATATAATTATTATCAATAAGTTTTTTTAACTATGATTTTAATTCATTTGATTCCAATATATTCATCCGATAAGGGGCTTTTGAGCTGGGCATTGCACCAGGTACCAACTCAATAGTGAAGTCTAACTCCCTTTTCGGAGGCAGTCCCAGAATTTATTTCGAAAATACATCCGAATACCCCCTCAGGATTGGAATATCTTCCAGTCTTAGCTTATCTTCATTATTAGTATGCTCTTCGTTAATTACAATTATAGCAAAGGATTTACCACCCTTCCGAACAACTCTCTTTAATTGCAAAGTAGATATCTGTCTAATAGCTGTTTTCCTGGGGATTCCTCTTATGTTTACTACTTATCCTTCATTATTTACGCAAGTAAAAGTTTTTTCGAAACAGTTCAGTATTACTCTATGTTGTTCTAACCAGTCCATACCAATTAACATATCATAAGAACCTAAAGGAAGTACATTAAGCTTCACAGAGGTTTCAAACTCATCCATGTTTACAATACAATCTTACAAAACAAATCACTTTTCATTTTGTGCTAGTAGCTAGCTGAACTAACCATGACTTTGCAAATTTTTCTACTGATAACTTGCATTTTTCTACTAAATCAGGAGAAATATAACTTAAGCTATCTCTTGGGTTAATTAAAATAGATATAGGTGTTTGATTCATCTTACCTTCCACTTCCACCCTAGAAGTTTGATAATCCACCTGCCTGTTTTCCAGTGCTGTGTTGATCCTGGAAATTGTCCTTGCTAGATCACCACGAGTCATCTCCTCTGGCACCATATGTATTTTGCTGACAGTATTCTTCTGATTGGGGAAAAATGATGCATAATGAGGACCATTACATTCCCAACATTTTACTGGTTCTTTTCGTTCATTATTCTTGGTATAATTGTTATGATTATTAGCAGGTTCTTTATTTCTAGGACCATTTGGGTTTAATTGTGAATTACCTTTATTCCCTTGGAAATTCTTATTAGGAAAATTATGTGTGTTATTATTCCTAAAACTGCAGTTAGGTTTGAAACCTTTCTTTTTCTGTTCAAAATTATTAGATCTTTTAACCTTCCAGTTTGATATACTTTCCTTTTTGTGGTTCTCCTCATAGCAAAAATTCTCCTTTCGCATAACGTCCTCTAAAGTTTTTGGATTATCATATTCAATTCTATATTTTATATGAAAAGGTAAAAAACTTAGAAACCGTTGTACCTTAGGCTTCTCATCCACAATGTAAGGCACGTATCGTAGCAGACTTAAATATTTACTATTTAATTCTTTCATGTTCATTGTTCCCATCTTTAGTTCATAAAATTCCTTAGCTCGCTCTTCATAGTACTGTTCTGACAAGAACTTCTTTTTAAAATATTTCTTAAAGTTACTCCAGTTAATGTTCTTTTCCCTAATACCTTTCACTCGTTTTAGGTTCTGCCACCAAATATTAGCCTTCCCAGTTAGGTTGTAAATGGCCATTCTTGATTTCAGCTGATTAGAGTAATTGTAGATTTGAAACTACTTCTTCATCCCAGACAACCATGATTCAACCTCTTCTCCCTTCTCAATTTCACCATTGAAAGTTTGTGGTTTTATTTTCTTAAATTCTCCTGAAATTCTTCATAAGGCTTAAATTTTCTTTTTCTTGAATGATGATTATCTTCGCTACTATCACTAGTATACTAATAATTCTTCATATGTGGATCACCATAAATCTCAGAGGACAAACTACTTTCGATTTTAGACTATTTAGACTTTTTTATTTTGTGTTGGTAGGACATATCTTCAGATCTTGTTTGTTTATCTTTTTCTTCATTCTGAAATTTTTCCATCAAGATCTGATTTAGCTCCTCCCGTGCTCTCATAATTCTTTCATTTTCCTTTTTGACTGTTTCTATCTCAGTTCTTAATTCTTCAACTGTTTGTAATAATTCAGAAGCGTTATTAGTTATTTCTTCCTGAACTGGTTCTCTTCTAGAATCACTTCGTTCATTAAACGAGGATTCTTCATCTACATATTCCTCGAGTCTTTCCATAACTGCAGTTTAGCTCGGAATAATTTTCTGGAAATAACATTTCAAAAATAAAAATAATAATCAGTATGCATGCATTTAATTTACTGTTTATCTATGCAGATTGAGCCTCATTCAGGCCTAGTGTTTGAATGTGTACTCTGATACCACATGTAATACTCCAAAAATTTGTAATAATTTAAAATTTTTCATATAACATAAAATGTTTGCAGTCGTCACTGGTGAGGAACATCTAACTGTTAACAGATAATCTACAAAGGTTTAAACTATAACCGATTATTTTGTTAATCTCTAGTTCTACATACTTATTATTTGTTTTCATAAATCATTATTAAGAATTTGATTTATTAGGTTATGATTTGGAATAACAGGAATTGAAATATTTGTTTGATTTCTTAAGTGCTAAGTTTTTTTTACTGTTTTGTGAAAATTGTGAAGGAACTTTAGTTGAGATTCGAGGCTTACTTAGATTTTTAGCTAATGCAACGAAGTGATGTTTCTTTTACAGGCCTTATATAGGTAAGAAGATTTGTAACTAGTTTTCGGATCAAGATGATTATCTCAACTAGCATAAAACATAATGATAGTAATTTTATTTACCTTACTTCTTGTGTCAAAATGTATGAGGTATCATTGATTTGTGCATTTATGTTTTAATTAGTTTTCCGGTAAATATAGGTGCTTAGGAAAACTGACATAAACCAATTGTTCTTCCATCTTGCTTCAACTATAACAATTGAATATCTATCTTTTATCTAGATATTAATAGTTAGGCCATGTATGTAATCCTAGTGAAATGTAAATCGTATTACAGGTCCTTTAATACCTTATTACTTGCTACTAAGGTAATTCCAAGGGTATTATTTTCAACAATAATCAATACTATGTAAACTAGGAAAACTAAATATATGTATAGTCCTATAATATTTAGTCATAAGAACTAAATATTATGTGGAAACAGACTTTTAACTACTTAGATATTCATCAAGTAAAAATATGATATTATGAATATTAAATTGGTACATATTAGTGTCACTACTTTGTGAGAGGAATGGAAGATTTTTCCCTATAAAATCTATTCAACCTAGTTTGCACTCTCATGTCTTAACGAAATATGGTGTAATCATCATTATTTCCCTATATCAAATCTAAGTTTAGAAATATTTATATTAAGAAAGTAAGCTATGGAACTATTTATTGTTGCAACTTATACACATAGATGTTTTGACCAAAAAATTGCCCTGATTTTCTTTACGAGGTCTTTTTACAAACTCAAAAGTTCTTTAAAGCATGATGTTTATTATTCTAAAAAGGTTAATGTTTTTCTTTCTTAAGTTCTTGCCCAAACCCACGGTTTATAGAAATATAACCCTAGTATAAGCATGGACTATTTCCAAAGGTTGTAAAACATGGATAAATACCTTATTATAGTTTCTATCTTCCTGCAATAATCATTAGGGTTTAATTGTACTAAGTGTTATATATAAAAAAGAAATGTTATAACCATAGTTCCTTTATAAAAATTTTAATGTGTGCAGGTTGCTCCAAGAGGTCTTCGAACTATAATATGAAACCCACTTTTCACAAAGAATTCCAATGCCACGTGTTCGTTACTCAATGGTTAGGTTTTTGTTGACCTTGGGAGCAATATAGAACTATTCTAAAACCCTACAATCACATTTTCCTTATTCTTCTTGTTTCTGCTATGGGGTGGATGAGTTGCAAGCTCATGGTCGCACGACTTTATTGTCATTCCTTAAACCCTTGAATACATGCCTCCTTTATGCCATTCTGAGTTCCTCTGCATGAAGGGTGTATGTGTCTATTGTTTCTTGCTATGTATGAGCCTTCTGTCATCGTTACCATAACTCTGCAAATGCTACCTTTCTTCGTTACCTTGCCTCTACAAGTGTTACTCTTCATACACTGGTTCAATGGTGAGTTTGATAAAGTGAGCACAGCTCTTGATTTGTCGTAGTGTGGCCTTAGCTATTTATTTGCGTGTTTGAGTTGGGTGTAGGGTTATTTATGTTCACTACCCGATTCCTTGTGTGGGATTGACTCTGTTTCACCATGGTTTGGGTATCAGTCTTTCACACAGTGCGTTTTGTTTTCTATTGACAGAGCTTCCTTAAAGTTTGGTTCACCCTTACTTGTGGCTAGGGTTTGTTCATATCACCACTACAGCTGAGAATCCACTCTTCGGTAAGCAAGAATAGTTTAAAAATAACACTAACACTCCTTTGCACCATTATTTGATTTTTATTTTATTTAAATGTAAGAATGTAACATTTGGGGTTTTTTTCTACTATGCAGGTTTCGAAACAATTTCTCTCAAATGAAGGATACCATAAAGGAGGGCTCCACAATGGTGTTCATCCTTGTAACCCTCGGTCTTGCCTGGGGTTCTCCTCCACTGGATGTATGGTGTTTTAGTGATACTGTCCACTTGCTTCTTGGTTTACTAATTAGCCGTGAAAACAATGTGACCTGTTTATTTTGGAAGGCCATGTGGCCGAGTCTGTGATGTGTTGTTTAAACAGTCTTTGAAGCCCTAAGGGTTGTTTCATGTTGGAAAACTTGTGTCTTTCATGACTGTAGTTTTGATTTCAGTAAGGTTATTTTTGTACAGGATTTTAAGCTGTGTCCAATGTTGTAAAGGGCCACTAGGTTGTAACTAATATGGTTACATTAGTGGTTAGATTTAAATGCTATTTCTATTTGAAAAATCTCAAATCTTATTGTTTTGTACTTGTATACTTGATAATATATAAATTTACTGTGGTTTTGAGAAGATCATGGAAGGCTTAATATTTATTTGTTCTAATTTATTTTTCAATTATTTCTAAATTATCCTAAACAAAAATATTGTTACTGCAAAAACATTTGTTTTGATGAATAGATAACTAAAGAACATTTTTACGAAGTTTATTATGGATTATGTTTGTAGTTGTTTTGAGTTTGATTAAATGATAAATAAAAAAGTTCAGATTGTTGGTTTCTATTGTTAGGGTTAACCTTGACTTGAGATTGAGTCAAAGGTGGTTAGGTCTAGCACATGGTTTGTTGTAGCCCATGGTATTGTCCCATGGTATTGCATGTGTTAACTTTGACTCGGGATTGAGTCAAAGGTGGTTAGGTCTAGCACATGGTTTGGGCACATGGTTTGTTGTAGCCCATGGTATTGTCCCATGGTATTGCATGTGATTAAGCCTTTATAAGGCTTGAGGAGGCTCCATTGTAATTGTATTAGATGTGTGCATTGTATTGTACTGGAAGAGAGACTGTGAGAGCGTGAAGAGGAAGTGCAACGGTTTTGCTGTAGGGTGTATCCATGCATCTTTCTAGACTGCAATAAAAGGACTGGCAAATTTATTTGTGGACGTAGCCCATCGTTTTGGTGAACCACGTTATATCTGTGTCTCTCTGTACTGTTTTAATTTGTTTTGCATCTTCTTTATTGATTTAACTATATATCTTTTATTGCTCTGTGGTCCTGTTTTCTAACAATTGGTATCAGAGCCAAAAGGTCTATTTGGTTTGTAAACTCCCAGGAAAGAAGGGTTCCTGGTTCGAGTGGGAGCAATGGCGGAAGAACGAAAGTTTAGGGTCGATAAATTTAATGGCCAAAACTATCAGTTATGGAATATGCAAATGGAGGACTATATGTACCTGTCGTTGGGTGAAAAAGCAAAACAGCCAGCGGTTATGAAGGATGAAGAATGGGAGGTTCTTGACAGAAAGGCACTAGGAACAATACGGCTGTGCCTGGCTTCGTCGATGGCCTTCAATATTTCGAAAGAAATAATAACAGAGGGTGTGATGAGCGCATTGAGTAAGCTCTACGAAAAACCCTCGGCTTCTAACAAGGTATTTTTAATGAAGCGTTTATTTAATATGAAGATGTCGGAAAGTGGATCTGTTGCTGACCATTTAAATGAGTTTAATACACTTACCATTCAGTTAAGTTTTGTAAAAGTGAACTTTGATGATGAGGTTAGGGCTCTTCTAATCTTGTGCTCATTGCCAGAAAGTTGGAATAGCTTGGTCATGGCTGTAAGTAACTCTGTTCCTAGTTTAAACACTCTTAAGTTTGATGATGTTGTTAGTGTTATTCTTAGCAAGGAAATGTGAAGGAAAAGCACAGGTGAGACATCAGGTAATGCATTGACCATGGAGAGCAGAGGGAGACAAAATGAGAGAGGAAGGAGCCTAGGAAATCGCGGCAAGTCTAAAAAGGGAAGATCCAAGTCCAGATTCAGAAAAATAGAATGCTGGAACTGCGGTAAGAAAGGACATCTAAAGAAAGACTACAGAGCACCAAAGAAGAAAGGTGAGAGGCAGCAAGAGACTACCCTGGAAGCTAATGTAGCAGGTGATGTGTTACAAGATGCTTTGATTCTTGCATTAGATAATACTAGTGATTACCGGGTATTAGATTCAGGGGATTCATGTCATGCTACACCCCATAGGAAATTCTTTTATGATTATGTTCAAGGTGATTTTGGGCATGTGTTATTGGGGGATGATGAACCATGTAAAATTGTTGGAAAGGGTAAGGTACAAATCAAAATAAATAATGGAAATGACTGGTTACTAAAGGATGTAAGGCACATTCCTGCTATGAAAAGAAATCTGATCTCAACAGGGCAGTTGGGATATGGCGGATGTTTGTCTACGTTTGGAGAAACGTGGTGGAAGGTTACTAAAGGATCAATGGTAATTGCAAAAGGAGATAGGATAGGTACGTTATATTTATGTCCTCATAACATTGATTATTCTATTTATGTAGCTTCCACAGAAATAGGTGTAGCGTTGTGGCATCATAGGCTTGGCCACATGAGTGAGAAGGGGATGCAGATTCTCCACTCAAGGAAACTGCTTCCAGATCTGAAGCAGGTAAGTTTGGAATTTTGTGAGAACTGTGTTTATGGAAAATGTAAGAGAGTTAGATTTCTCAGGGTTGGGAAACAAAAGAAGAGTGAAAAGTTAGAGCTTGTCCATACAAATGTATGGGGACCAGCTCAGGTACAATCTCTTGGTGGCTCTCATTATTATGTTACTTTTATTGATGACGCAACTAGAAAAACTTGGGTTTATTGCATTAGATAGAAATCTGATGTGTTTGATACTTTTAAGAAGTGGAAAGCTTTGGCTGAGAATGAGACAGGAAAAAGGTTGAAATGTATCAGATCTGATAATGGAGGCAAGTACTGCAGCAAGGAGTTTGACAGTTACTGTTCACATAATGGGATTCGTAGAGAGAAGACAGTCCCTGGAACACCCCAAGAAAATGGCATGTCAGAAACGATGAACAGAACGATCATGGAGCGTGCAAGGTGTATGAGATTGCATGCAGGGTTGCCCTTATAGTTTTGGGTTGATGCTGTAAACACTGTTGTTTATTTAATAAACAGAGGGCCTTCAAGCGCTTTGGATGGTGGAATTCCAGAGGAGGCATGGATAGGTAAATAGGTAAAATACTCATTTCTGAGAACTTTTGGTTGTGAAGCATTTGTCCATATTGATAAAGATGATAGAACAAAGCTTGAGGCTAAATCCAAGAAATGTACCTTTATTGGATACGGGATTGATGATTTTGGCTATCGCTTATGGGATCTTAAAAATCGCAAAATAATTAGGAGTAGAGATGTAGTATTCAGTGAAAAGGTCATGTACAAAGATCAGTTGCAGGGAAAGAAATAAGAAAATGAAAACATAGAGTACACAGTGCTTGATGAAATCAAAGAAAATGAAGTTCCAAAAGCACCAGAAAATCAAGAGCAGCAGCAGGTACCTGAAACTCCTGCAACTGTAAGAAGGTCTAGCAAGTTAAGTAAACCCCTTGAACAATTCTCTCCTTCACTATATTATTTATTGATCACTGATTCTGGTGAGCCAAAATGTTTTGAAGAAGCAATGCAGGTAGAAACTAGAAAGAAGTGGGAGCAAGGCATGGATGAGGAGATGGACTCATTGGTAAGAAACCAGACTTGGGATCTGGTTAAGTTACCTACAGGAAAAAGGGTATGGTAGAATAAATGGGTTTACAGGTTGAAGGAAGAAGATGGAGGAAAGAAGCGGTACAAGGCTAGACTTGTTGTAAAGGGGTTTGCACAAAAGAAAGGTATAGAATTTGATGAAATATTTTATCCTGTTGTTAAAATGACTTCAATTAGAACTATTTTAAGTCTAGTGGCAGTAGAAGATTTGCATCTTGAACAATTAGATGTAAAAACGACCTTTCTCCATGGGGATTTGGAGGAAGAGATTTATATGCAGCAGCCACAAGGGTATGAGGTCAAAGGGAAGGAGAATTTGGTTTGTAGGTTGAAGAAGAGCTTGTATGGCCTGAAGCAATCTCCAAGGCAGTGGTATTTCAAATTTGATAATTTTATGACAGAACAAGGTTATGATAGATGTCATTCTGACCACTGTGTTTATTTCAAGAGGCTAGAGAACGAAAGATATATTATCTTGTTATTGTATGTGGATGACATGCTTGTTGCAGGGTCTAACATGTAGGATATAAATGTGCTCAAAAGAAAACTAGCTAAATCATTTGCGATGAAGGATTTGGGTGCTGCAAAGCAAATCCTTGGTGTGAGAATAACAAGAGACAGGAAAAATCACAAATTGACATTGTCTCAAGGTGAGTACATAGAAAAGGTGTTGTATAGGTTTAGAATGCAGAATGAAAAACCAGTCAGCACACCTTTGGCAAGCCATTTCAAACTAAGCAAGCATATGTGTCCAGAGACACAGGAAGAGATAGATTACATGTCCAAGATTCCCTATTCATCAGCAGTTGGGAGCTTGATGTATGCCTTGGTGTGCACAAGACCAGATATTACACATGCAGTGGGAGTTGTGAGTAGGTATATGAACAATCCAGGTAAAGAGCATTGGAAAGCAGTACAGTGGATTCTCAGGTATTTGAGAGGTACCACTTCTCATGCATTATGTTTTGGAGGTTCAGACACTATTCTACAGGGATATGTTGATGCAGATATGGCTGGTGATAAAGACAGCAGGAGGAGCACCACAGGGTATGTGTTCAATGTAGGTGGAACAGCAGTAAGTTGGTTTTCAAAACTGCAACAGGTTGTTGCACTTTCAACAACGGAAGTAGAGGATGTTGCTGCTACAAAGGCTAGTAAGGAGATGATTTGGTTGCAGAGGTTCATGGAAGAATTGGGTAAGAAACAGGAGAATAGTAGGCTGTACAGTGACAGCCAAAGTGCCATTAATCTTGCAAAGAACTCAATCTTTCATTCAAAGACTAAACATATAGAACTCAAGTACCACTTCATAATATCTGTTCTAGATGAAGAATTGTTAAAACTGGAAAAGATTCACACTAGCCAGAATCCTGCAGACATATTGACAAAGGGAGTAACCAGAGAGAAACTGAGTTCCTGCTCGGTTTCTATTGGCCTTAAAGCATGAAGGTGAAAAGAAGAAATTTGCCAAGTCCAAGGTCCAGTGAGTGCAGCGGCGGTAGAGTTGTTGTGATTAGTCACCATGAAGGCACAAAAAAATGTAATGGAGTGGTTTGCATGTAAATGGGCATATGGCTGTAAGACTTGGTAAGGCATGCATACCCCTGGTAAATCACTGGTAAAGTCGGGAGATAGACCTAGGTGATAGGGGGGTGTATGTAAGATTCCTCGGTAAATACTTGAGGGGAGTTGGTGATTACTCTAAGTCAAGTTTAAAGGGGGGATTGCTAGGGTTAAACTTGGCTTGAGATCGAGTCAAAGGTGGTTAGGTCTAGCACATGGTTTGGGCACATGGTTTGTTGTAGCCCATGGTATTGTCCCATGGTATTGCATGTGTTAACCTTGACTCAGGATTGAGTCAAAGGTGGTTAGGTCTAGCACATGGTTTGGGCACATGGTTTGTTGTAGCCCATGGTATTGTCCCATGGTATTGCATGTGATTAAGCCTTTATAAGGCTTGAGGAGGCTCCATTGTAATTGTACTAGATGGGTGCATTGTATTGTACTGGAAGAGAGACTATGAGAGCATGAAGAGGAAGTGCAGGGGTTTTGCTGCAGGGTGTATCCCTTCATCTTTCTGGACTGCAATAAAAGGACTGGCAAATTTCTTTATGGACGTAGCCCATTGTTTGGGTGAACCATGTTATATCTGTGTCTCTTTGTACTATTTTAATTTGTTTTGCATCTTGTTTATTGATTTAATTGTATATCTG
The DNA here is from genome assembly GCA_001517045.1 of Pseudotsuga menziesii. NCBI lineage: Eukaryota > Viridiplantae > Streptophyta > Pinopsida > Pinales > Pinaceae > Pseudotsuga > Pseudotsuga menziesii. Next base: position 33,061 of record LPNX010351478.1, on the reverse strand, counting down.
TTATTGCTCTGCGGTCCTGTTTTCTATTATCTATGACATAACTTGATTTTTACCATCAGTAAGAAATTATTCAGTAATTAAATAAAAGAAAAGTTGAATAAATAACCTAAGACTTTACTGTATTTCCTGGGTTAGATTATTTGAAAGGTCTTTAACTTATTTTCTCTCAGTTTATATTTATCATACAGTTGTAATACTATTTCTTGTGGGATAATGTATTAAATTTTATATATTCATCTATTCAATGCTTATGGTTATATAAATGATGTAAGCTTTAATTTGTTTATGGGTGAAATGGATAAACCATTTGCTAGTAAAAGAGGTGGTAATGTTATTTATATTTTACAATTCCTTCAAATAGGTTTTATTTTTAAAACCTTAAATTACTTTTAATTTATTATAGAGTTTGATATTCGATGATAATGTTATTCAGGTTACTTTTTTTTTTACTTAGATTAATGACGAAGTTATCTTAGTAAACTTCTATCCTTATTTTACTATTTCTTAAGTTAACCCTGCTTATTTATTTTCCTGTTTTTATAATGCCTTTTTGGGTTACTATAATAATAGATTTATAGAAAATGATCTATCTAATGTGTAAATTAATATACAGACTAAATATATATGTATTTTTAAATCTCCCCTAGATACAGAATTGTTTATACTATGACACTGTACTTTGTCTAAGTAAAACATTTAAAAATAGAAAGGAAAAACATACATATGAATAACTCTTATGAAACCTGTAGAAGGTGATAAAACACATTCATGCATACTTCATTCAATTCTTTATCTGAATTTAATGTAACCTACTGTACTAGAGTAGTACCTTGAAAAAGGTGTGGAGAAATACAGTTAGGTATTTTTTTGATCCATCAGTAAAACTAGAAATTTTTCTAATCATTTACCCTAATCTATAACTAATCCAACGTTTGACTATCTTTTTCACAGTAAAATATTTCATTAACTAACCTAACAACAACAAAATAGAAGCATAACCCATTATTGCTTTAACTCATTCCTTCTAGATGTAAATATGCAATTAGAAAAATAGATAAATCATGTGGAACTTGGAAATGTAGAAGAGGTAACAATAGATTAAGGAACCTGTTCCTCCCAACCAACTCCTGGAGATAGTTGTACCACAAATCTCAGGACCCCCGAGCTTGTCTCCTGGTCCACCTGGTAGAAGTACTGGGTGAGAGATGTAGTTTAGTAATCCTCAACAACTCTACTAAGTATTCAGCAATAAAACTATTCTGCATGCAGTAGAATGAACTCGACTTAGAATAACTGCACTAGTTCAGGTATTCATCACTTTTCACTCAAAAACAAACTTCAGCTAGTCCCCTCCATCAAATTTTCTTGTGCACTTCATTCACTCAGAATGTTCACAAGTCAAGAATGAGAAGTCTCAACTGTCTTGAATGGGAAGTTTTATTAGCACACCTAGGTCTTTTGGGTCAGTTTTCACTTAATGAGCCACCTGCTCTTATTCCACTTTCTTGGGGAACATGACCACAAAAATAGGGAATTTGCCTCCTGCAATAGGTAGAAGTAGTTTGAGGATGCTTCCAAGTGTCAATCTGCTCTCAACCCAGCCTACTCCACCAAGTGACCAGTAAAACACCCATTTAACATCTTCCTTAAGCTGTTGTCTCATCTTTCATTTATTAATTAATAAAATATTCAACAATTACATTCAATTATCCTTGACCCCACTTGGTAATTAATTACAAACTTTATAATAAAATATAACATAATGTTTCTTAAAACATAATTTTTTTTACAATTTGGGGTATGTGATAGCGTTGAAGGTAGACATGGAGAGGGATTGTTAAGGAGTTAGAGGTAGAGACCAATGGGGGGTTAAGAGATTGCGAGTAAGTGGAGAAAGGGGAAAAGAGAGTGAGACAATGTTTTAGTAGGTGGGGAGATAGAGAGGAGGTGGAAGGGGGGGGGATTAGAGGTCGGGAGAGGGGGAGTGGGATGTGTGTGTGTGTGTATGAGAGAGAGAGAGAGGGTTGTTGAAATATTGTAACTTCGAAGAATATTCTTTATGTATCTTTTGTGGTCCCCGATGGTCCAACCGGGAGAACCACTTGTATTACATTGTACCCCGATGCTCCTAATCGGAAGAACCAATAAGATTCATGAGGTAGTCCCCTCAAATTGTAAAGGTGGGTCATCAGCACCCCAGTGTGGTTAGTTGAGCCTACATGTGTAACTTGAGCCTACATGAGTTAACTTAAGCCGACATGTTAATTGAGTAAACTTTAAGTGAACGGATGAATATAAATAGAGGTGTAGTGCTCCTCATTTGAGACACACTCACTCACTTGGAATAGTGCACGTGTGGAGCAGAGGAGTTACTGGAGAAGGAGGAGAATCAGGTTTTTGATCTCCTTGTTGGTTTTACCTTTTTCCCTTTTTGGGGCATCTATATTGAGGAAGCTTTTGCTGGGTTTTTCCCTTTAGGGTTTTCCCAGGATAAATTTGTGTTGTTCTTGTGATACTGTTTCTTTCAGTGATCCTATTTTATATGCTTTTATTATGAAAAATGAAATGATATACTAATGTCTTAGTCAAGCATATGAAAATTTAACATGGTATCAGTGCTAACCTGAATAGGGCAGCTTTCACAAGTTACAGAAGCTAGGGCTTCTTATTTTTTGGTTCTCTCTCCACAATCAATCAGCAAAAGAAGGCTAGGCTGACTCTCCTTTGAAGGGTGCATCGTTCTGTCGAAGTGGAATTCGATTCCGACATTTTCCATCTTCGGTGCGGGAAATTAGGGCTTCTTAATGAAGAGGATTTTTCTTGTGAGCCTGGCATAGGATTTCTCCCCTCATCAAAATCGAAGTTTAGAGACCTGGATCAAGATTTTTGGTTGGGTGAATCTCCAGAAAAGTCAAACCCTAGTTTGACCTCGAGCGGGAAAAACCCTAAATACTAAAACTGCTAAGTTTTGGTACATTCGCTATATTTCGATATTGGTGAAGTTTCAGGTGCTGAAAATTGTAGGGGCCGAAGATAAAATCCTGATGAGCACTTTGTCCAAAATTCATCCTCATATTCACTGTATTCCAGGAGATATGGTCTCTTCAAGTTAGGGTTCCAGCCTCGTCCAAAATTCATCCCTAAATAGGTCACCTAGGGAGAATTACAATATCTTGGGCTACAGAGGTCCAAATGGAATTCCATAAGATTTTCCAAAAAGGGCACGGACTTTGATTTCGGTGGTCTGAATATCAGACTCAGAAGATGAACCAGTGACACGTGGCATGCCATACAACTTCGCTGTTCTGAAGAGTCCTGTAACAGGTCACCTTGGGAAAAGGATCATAAATCCTAATTGGTGAATCCAATTCTAATGAAACCTATGGTGTTGAATCAGGAACATTTAGGGTCACCTCAGTGCGAATTTTTAGAAACAGAGGAGTAGATAGTATGGATATATCTCAGAAACAGTGACAGACATTTTTTGCAGAAGCTGAATCATCTGATTTGAGAGTTGAAGAATTGAGATTTTCAGAATCCAAGTACATCAGTCATCTCACCTCATTCAAGCTCATTCCCTGGTAAGTTCAGGTTCTCATTTCACAAAAAATTTCAATTTTTATTTTATCTAACAAGATGACTTCAAGCACCAAGCTTGAAGACAAGCTAGAAGGCATAGAAAATTTTCGAGCTTGGAAATACAGGATTGGTCTCATTCTCCAAGAGAATGATCTTGATAAGTATGTCAAAGAGGAAGTATTAGAACCTGAAGAAGCTGAAGCCAAGGAGAAGCATAGAAAGGATATGATCAAGGCACAAAGAATTATTGCTGACTCCATTAAGGATCACTTGATTCCTCAAGTGTCATCTAAGAAGACTCCAAAATAAATGTATGATGCCCTTTCTAGAATGTTTGAAGGAAGAAACATCAACATGAAGATGAATCTAAGAGCTCAGCTGAAGAGCACCAAGATGAGTCATGGAGAATCCATTCATGACTATTTTTCAAGGGTCTCCTAGATCAAAGAGAAACTAGAAGCTATTGGAGATAAACTTGATGAAGATGAATTGGTTATGACTGCTCTCAATGGCCTCACTAGACCATGGGAATCATTCATCCAAATGATGTGTGCCAGGAAGGAAAGCATGTTGTTCGATGTGGTATGGGAAGATTGCATTCAAGAAGAGACTAGAGTGGCCAATAGAGAAGCATTAATCAAAGAGGATGATCAAGCTCTAGCCACTCATACCAGAAAAAGAAGAAGGAATCAACCCATCTTCAAGAAAGGAAATCACAAAGAGCATCATCCTCCCAGAAGATTCCAAAGATCGAAAGAAATTATATCAAGTAAGGACTACTCTGGTTTTCAATGCTTCCACTGTGACAAGATAGGACACATTGCCAGAAACTGTCCTGTAAAGAAGCAAGAATATCGACAGAGGATCAACAAAAACAAAAGACATCAAGCTCATCTAGTTGAAGATGAGGATGAAGAAGAAGAAGAAGAAGAAGAACCTTCGAGAAAGCAAGCAAGAGAAGAAGATGTGGAAGAATATGTACTGTTTTCTGCCCTCTCTGGGTCTGTGACTCTTGGAGAAGACACTTGGCTTATAGATAGTGGTGCTTCAAAGCACATGACAGGTCAAAAGAAAACTCTGTCCAATCTTGAAGAAAATATCTCTCCTCTGAAAGTATCCCTAGGAGATGACTATCAATATCCAATCAAAGGAGTTGGTGAAGCAAGCTACAAACTTGAATCAGGTAATCCCTTAAAAATGAAAGATGTATTATATGTACCTGGTCTAAAGAAAAATTTACTTTCTATCTCAGCTTTAGATAAGAAAGGATTTAGAGTTTCCTTCATAGATGGTCAAGTACTTATGTGGCCCAAAGGAAAGAATATTGAAGACTCAGTCATCATTGGTGAAGAAGAAGGGGGCTTGTATAAACTCAAGGGGCACTCAGAAACAACCTTTGTGCATGAGTCCAATGACCCTAGTGAACTATGGCATAGAAGGCTTGCCCACATCAATTACAAGGCTCTACCTCATGTGAACAAGGTAGTGACAGGATTAGAAGATATGAAGATCCAGCATGAAGGCATTTGCAAAGGATGTGCAAAGGGAAAGAACATCAAGAATCCATTCCCAAAGAGTGAAACAAAATCAAAAGGTATGTTGGAATTGATTCATTCAGATGTATGTGGTCCAATGTCTTACACATCCCTAAGTGGCTTTGAATACTATATCACATTTATTGATGATTTTTCAAGAAAGACTTGGATATACTTCTTGAAGGCAAAGGATGAAGTGTTTGAGAAATTCAAGGATTTCAAAGTATTGATAGAGAATCTTTCTGACAAGAAAATCAAGATTCTTTGATCAGACAATGGAGGAGAATACACCTCAAAAGAGTTTGAGGCTTTTTGCAAAGATGCAGGAATAAAAAGGGAGCTAACTACTCCTTACAATCCTCAACAGAATGGGGTAGCAGAAAGAAAGAATATAACCATCATGGAGGCAGTGAAGACAATGATATATGATCAAGACCTTCCAATGCATCTATGGGCAAAAGCGGCAAGAACTGCTGTATATGTACAAAGTAGAATATCTCACAGTGCTCTTGGGTTCAAAACTCCAGAAGAGATATTCACAGGAAAGAAGCCTGAGGTAAGTCACCTCAAGATATTTGGTTGTCCAGTATATATCCATATACCAAAAGAGAAAAGAACCAAATTAGACCCTGCCGGAAAGAAGGGGATATTTGTTGGATATTGTGAAGTATCCAAAGCATTTAGAATCTACATTCCTAGATTCTGCCACATAGAAATCAGTTGAGATGTGACATTTGATGAAGAGACATCTCTCAAAATATCTAGGAAGTGCCAACTTGAAGAAGTATATGAAGAAGAAACACCACCCAGAAGTAAAGAAACTACGTGTCTCCCTGAAAATGAGGCTCCTGAAGATCATGACATGGCAGAACCACAAGAACCTCCCATGATGGAAATTTCAAGAAAAATAAAGCCTGCTTCGACAAGAGAAATTTTACGAGAGGCAGAAAGATATGGAGCTCCTGAAGGCTCTACAAGGGAAAGAAAGAAACCTAATACTTTTTCCAACTATGTAGCCTTGATGTGTGACCTGGTAGAACAAGAACCCACAAACTATGAAGAAGCAGTACAGAAGAAAGAATGGGTAGAAGCAATGACTGAAGAATACCAGTCAATTATGAAGAATGATGTATGGGATATAGTTCTCAAGCCAGAAGGAAAAAGTATAGTATCCTCCAAATGGATATTCAAAATCAATCATGCAGCTGATGGAAGTATCGAGAAGTATAAAGTGAGATTTGTGGCCAGAGGTTTCTCTTAGAAAGAGGGAATTGATTATGAAGAGACATTTGCCCCTGTAGCATGATATACTTCGATTAGAACTATCATGGCTCTTGCATCCATAATGAAGTGGGACTTACATCAGATGGATGTGAAAACCGCTTTTCTGAATGGTGTTATCGAAGAAGAAGTTTACATAGAGCAGCCTCAAGGATTTGAAGTTGAAGACAGACGTACTCATGTATGCAAGTTGAAGAAGGCCTTGTATGGTCTTAAACAAGCTCCTAGAGCTTGGTATGAGAGGATAGATAGTTTCCTGGAAAGCATGGGCTTTATCAAGAGTAAGGCTGATCCTAACCTTTACCTCAAGCTTATAGAAGATGAACTTGTCATCCTACTACTATATGTGGATGATCTATTCTTGACAAGAAATAAGAAACAGATTATGAAAAACAAGAAGAGACTAGCAAAAGAATTTGAGATGAAAGACCTTGGGTTAATGCACTATTTCCTAGGTCTGGAAGTATGGCAAAGTTCAGAAGGAATCTTTCTCAATCAAGGAAAGTATGCACTAGAGATATTGAAAAGATTCAACATGTTGAATTGCAAAGCCTTGTCCACTCCCATGGATTCCAACCTGAAGTTGTTAACTGATGTCTCATAAGAGTTAGTGGATGTGACCCTTTACAGACAGATCATTGGGTCATTGATGTATTTGAAAAATACCAGGCCAGACATTTGTTTTGCTGTGAACACCTTAAGTCAATATCTAGTTCAACCTAGACGGGTTCACTTGGTAGCTGCAAAACATGTGATGAGATATTTGAAAGGAACTATAGACTTTGGTCTATATTATGATAATAGTCATGAGTATAGATTGCATGGCTATACAGATGCAGATTGGGCCGGAAGTATCTCAGATGGAAAAAGCACTTCAGGTGGATGTTACAATTTGGGATCTGCTATGATCTCATGGTTTAGCAGAAAGCAATCCAGTGTTGCTTTAAGTACAGCCGAAGCAGAATATATAGCAGCTTGCTCTGCTAGTTGTGAAGCCATATGGCTTCAGAAGCTACTATCAGGATTATTCAACCTAGAGCTGGACACTACCGTGATTCTATGTGATAACCAAAGTTGCATAAAGATGACAGAGAACCCTGTGTTTCATGACAGATCAAAGCACATAGAAATCAGATATTTCTACATTCGAGATATGATGCACAAGGGAGCTATAAAGCTTCAGTATGTGAGTACTAATGAACAAGTTGCTGATATATTGACAAAGCCTCTGTCTTGAGTAAAGTTTGAACACTTTCGAGACAAGCTTGGTGTGGTTCAAAAGGATCTTCCCTGAAAGGGGGAGTAGTGATGCTGCAGTAGGAATGTATCATCCCTGGGCACTTTCCCTAAAGTGATCCGGAGACCTCAGTCTTCGAGAATGAGACAGGATTGTATCATCCCTAGGATCTTGCCCTAAAGAGATCCAGAGACCTCGGTCTTCGAGAATGAAGAGGGATTGTATCATCCCGGGACATCTGTCCATAATAGATCCGGTGACCTTGGTCCTCGAGAATGTGGTAGGATTGCATCATCCTTGGACATCGTCCTAAAGTGATAGGGAGTGATTATCCCGTAATTGTATCTGGTGACTTCGGTCGTCGAGAATGTGGTAGGATTGCATCATCCTTGGACTCAAGTCCTAAAGTGATAGGGAGTGATTATCCTGTAATTGTATCCGGTGACTTCGGTCGTCGAGAATGTGGTAGGATTGCATCATCCTTGGACTCAAGTCCTAAAGTGATAGGGAGTGATAATCCAGTAATTGTATTCGGTGACTTCGGTTGTCGAGAATGTGGTAGGATTGCATCATCCTTGGACTCAAGTCCTAAAGTGATAGGGAGTGATTATTCCGTAATTGTATTCGGTGACTTCGGTTGTCGAGAATGTGGTGGGATTGTATCATCCCTAGACTTTAAGTCCAAAAATGATCCAAAGACTTTTTTTCTTTGAGTTGTGGTTTGCACGTTGTTACTGATGATGATGATGACATACTGATTGACAGATCAGAATATGATGATGATGATGATGTTGCTGATCAAACAGTCAAAGTGCTGAAGATGTTGTTGATTGTAAGGTCAAAATGCTGAAGATATTGTTGCTGATCAAACAGTAAAAGTGATGAAGATGTTGCTGATTGAAAGGTCAAAATGCTGAAGATGTTGTTGCTGATCGAACAGTCAAAGTCCTGAAGATGTTGCTGATCGAAAGGTCCAAGTGCTGAAGATGCCGTTGCTAATTGAAAGATCAAAGACTGAAGATGTTGTTGATGATGAAGACTGAAGATTGAAGATGAAGACTACATGATGTTGAAAAGCTTCCAATGATTTATAGATGTGTTACCCTGCTTATGTTGATGATGTCCTCTATCTCTACTCTTGTTGTTGTTGATGTAGAATACCCTTCTCGTTAAGGGGGAGTGTTGAAATATTGTAACTTCAAAGAATATTCTTTATGTATCTTTTGTGGTCCCCGATGGTACAACCGGGAGAACCACTTGTATTACATTGTACCCCGATGCTCCTAATCGGAAGAACTAATAAGAGTCATGAGGTAGTCCCCTCAAATTGTAAAGGTGGGTCATCAGCACCCCAGTGTGGTTACTTGAGCCTACATGAGTTAACTTAAGCCGACATGTTAATTGAGTAAACTTTAAGTGAAC
>LPNX010351478.1:0-22819 GCA_001517045.1 Pseudotsuga menziesii | reverse complement strand
AAGGAATAGGAGGAGGGGGGTTTAGTAAGATTTAGGGGGAAGAGGGGAGCAAGGGGGACATAAAATAATTTTAGTATTGATATAACTTACAAAAGAAAATTCATTGTAGTAGTTTATAACGCGCGCATTGTGATTCATAAATTCGCGCTCCCATTTTGTATCAATGTGCATGCGTTATTGTTCATTAGAATAGGCACACAATTTGGTTAAATTAAAAAATGCATTCCCTCCAAATGATAAGGCCGAGCATCCACCTGTTCTTACATGACGTTATTATGCCTATGTGTCTGCTTCAGACTTTGCTTCGGATTCAACATGCCTATGCCTTGGAGTATGATAAACTATGGCTAATTCAACATTATATCCAAATTTTCAATATGCTTATGTTTAACCATTCGTCTGATTATGCTGCACACCTCCATTTTTTATGAGATTTTAGAACAAATATGGTTTTTTTACATATTCCAAATATGTAAATTTTAATAAGAACACATATTTTTTTCTATTTCTTTCTTATTTATCTTATGTCATCACTCCTCAACTCAAAAAACACACTATTAGTGTTTCGTCCATATCTATTTCGTTTCTCAACCATTTAAAAAAAAATGTATGGTGCACTAAAGAACACCGACCTCTACATGCTATAAAAAACCCATTTCCAAATAATTGCATTAAGACATTCAAACGTTGCATCCACAATTGACGTATCGTTTTCGAGGTTTGATCTCTTAGATAATTAAAAAAAAATTAAAAATATTATTTTTATTATTGGAAAAATAGTCTTGCACTAGTACTATATATTCTCTATATGTATACCAGTTTTCGTAAGTTTATTCCATCATTTTGTCACTCAGACGCTGCACCCACAAAAACATATACCTTATAATTTGTCCCGAAAATAAAAAGTGCCCATTAAAAAATATCTAACTTTAGATAGTTAAAAGCATTTTCAATAGAAGATAATTATATATTTGGAAAGTTCATTCAATTTCCTACATTTGTTATTTTTTACTCATCACAAGATTCATTGTGTAAGTGTCTCAAAATATCCATGCAAGTTGATGGATGTCTGTTTTTTCAGTTTTCTATTGCATCTAATGCGCTAAAAGAGACCCTCAACTTTGTGCACTCACCCTTCATGCGGCCCACTCAATCCATCAACACCTTAGCTAGAAATCCTTCCTTCACATGTGTCTCCCTCTCATCCTTGCTTCTTTTGTGTTGAATAATATGGTATGGAATCAAGTACCTTCTACCATTGCATGATGTGGAAACTCATGAGTGGAGCTTCTTCATGAACACAACTCTCAAAATGGTGCAAGATATGTTTTTTTCCTTCAGGTGCTAATGACAGATCTCTAAATTCCAACAATATCTACACTTCTACATAAGAATATCAACAACTTCTCTTTGGTGTTCAACGATCTCATGGATTGAACCAAATCTGCACCATATCTATGATGATCTTCCTTTACACACTTAAACTCAGAGCATTCTCAACACCAATACTCTAGCCATGGCTATGATACCAATTGTTAGGATTATAACAAGTAACATTAACATAAAAATGATGGAGGAATCAAATAAACATGCAACAATTCAAGAGGACACATAATATACCCTGGAAACCCATGCAGGGAAAACCAACACCAATGAAGATCTTCATTACATGGCCAAAACCGGTCATCCAGGACAAGTGAGCTAGCCATTGCTCACCTCCATGCCACCTTTACAATAGAGTCTCCTCAAGCCTTATAAAGACTTCATCACACACAATACCATGGGCTACAACAAACCATGTGCTAGACCTAAACCACCCTTGACTCAATCCCGAGTCAAGGTTAACCCTAACATCTCAAGATACGGTTTAAGCCTAGCAAAGATGCAAGTAAAATTAAATTTCCTGAATTGGGGCCTAAAATTTTGTTTTTAAGGCCTCGGATATGCTAATAGTTCGATCAAGGTCTGTAAAACCCTTGATTGAGCTTTTATAGATAGTTTTAAATATCTCGATTGAGGGTTTATGTGCGGTTAGACACAAGATCTATTGATCTTCTTAGCTCAATCTAGATTTTATTAACTTTGATTAAAAAAAATCAAGTCCCCATATTCATGTGTGCACATGAATATGGGCAACTGGATTTTTTTAAAATAAAAATTAAAAATATCGTATAATTTATGGTTCATTGCACTCTTCGAATTCATTGGAAGGAAAATATATAGTTATATGAAAATTAAGTTTAATAAAATATAATTGCAACAAAAAATTAGTATACCTGTGGCTAATAATAAATACGTTGAATAGGAATCAAGTAAATACATTACTACCACCACTTCCTCTAGATATTTGTTTGTAAATATGGGTCACTGAGTAATTGGAGTTATAAATATGATCAATCATATCTATAACTTCAATTACTCAATGACCTATAGCTACAAATAAATAGGACCCTTAACATTTATAAACCTTGATGACACATCTCTAACATGTCTATATTAAACCTTCACTAAATTTCGACGCAGCAAAAGCAATAAAATTATCCATACTTTGTTGCATTTTTATATTTATAATAATTAGAGATGCTCGATTAATTAGAGATGCTCGATTAAGATTCTAATGCTAGAAGGAAAAGGCCCTTTAGCATATGTTATAGTGGAGATTTTTAGTGTTACAATATTGGTCAAAATTCTCAAAAAACCTCTGCTACAACCTCCGCAAATGGTAGTGGATGTTTTAGCGAAAGTTTTTATGAAAATATATTTTAATTATAAAAAAATTGATTGTTGCAGACTTTTGCGGATGTGTTTTTCTCAATGCACCTTTTTGGATGAAACATATCGATGCTTTGAAAAACAATGCACTAGAGCCTTTGTATGAAACATAAGAAATGAAACGCTTAAACACAACATGCACTGGAGAAATGAATAACTAGAGCACCGAGGTCCATTTTATTTTTTTGACATGAACCCTTGATTTATCACAATATATGAACTTGTGTTGTATAGAAACATAAGAACTGGCGAGTTACATTAAAAGTATGACTGGTGATTTTGAATTGTTAAAAAGAATCAATGCAATAATGAATGTAAAATGCATTGGGGTGGTGATAGTATAAACACACTGGTGCAATAAGAGTTCAGGTGATAACTTTTTTATATATAATATATATAAGATCTTTTTTATGAAAAAAAAACACTGGTGCAATAAGATAAGTAAAACGCAGCGACGTGATAATGAAAGAAACACATTGGTGCGATAAATAAATTAAAACCACTGGTGAGATATTCGAAGTGAATGGCATCGGTAACATTGACAGGGACGTTGACTCTTGGAATATTTTCAAAATTTAATGGTGCAACGATTTTATAGTATCATACCAGTACGTTGAAACTGCATCGACGCAGATGTTATTAGAAGGAACCATGGAACCATTATATTAACTACCCCGGTGCAAATATATCGAGCAAACACACTCATGATTTTTTTCATTTTTGTGAATAGTGATCGTTGACATGACATTGGAATATGTATATTTTCTTTAACTCCACTATTAATGAGAAATATAAATATTTGTATGGTAATATACATTTGAATTTTTATTATTGCATTGAGATATGATTATTATATTAATTTTTTATATCATAAATATTTGCATTTATTGTAATATTTGATCATCCATATATTTAATTAGTTATGTAACATTTCACATGTACCATTTCAAGACATTGGAGGATGCAACATAATATACAACTTCATTTTATTGCGCCGAGAGGCGCTCTATAGCCCAATATGGGGGAGACCTTGTAAAGTTATGTAACATTACATAATGTTACTTTTTACTTTTAAAAAGTAAGAAGTAATAAATATATTTTGTTGGCCATTAAAAATATAAAAAATTAATTATTCGCCAAAATAAATGTAGGCCACAAAAACAACCTAATATGGGAGAGATGTTGTAATGTTCCTACCTAAAAAAACAATTAAAATAATAAAAAATTGAATTATCAAAAGAAAAAAATGTTGGCCTTGCACATGGTTTTAAAACCATGTGCAAAGCCTCCTAAAAATCCTATGGTTTTATTGTACAAGGTTTAGGAGGGCCTTGCAAATGGTTTTAAAACCATGTGCAAGGCCTCCTATATAACCCATGGTTTTATTGTACATGGTTTAGGAGGGCCTTGCAAATGGTTTCAAGACCATGTGCAAGGTCTCCTAAACAACCCATGGTTTTAGGAGGGCCTTGCACATGGTTTTAAAACCATGTATGGGGGAAATGTTGTAATGTTCTTTCCCAACAAAATAAAAAATAATAAAAAATATTATATGTCAACCATAAATAATATTAAATATTAATAATAAAAATATTATATGTCAACCTTAAATAAAAAGATGTGTCTTTTGATTTGAATCAAATCAATGGCTATATATAGGACAAACCAAAGCTGATAGCTCCTTTAGTGCAATACCTAAGAAGAGGTTTGCACCTCTAGAGATTTGATCCCTCTTGGCGCTTGATAGAGCCTAGGATTTGGATCAAGGCTGGTTATATATCAAAGAGATGTCGTTTCCCATACAGAACGGGGCAACATAAAGTCCACAATAATGATCAAATGTCAACATGCACATAATACATTGTGTTTCAATTGGGACACTATGTCCAATGCATTATACTATAAAATGTTTGATTTTAACAAACATCTTTCAATAAATGCAACATTTTTCATTAACATCGAAAATATATGGATCGCCATTTTTCATTAAAACTATTGTTAGTGCTGAATCCACTTGGATAACTTGGGTTATTTGGCCATTTATTTTTATTGCCACAATTTTTTTCCTCTTCTTCATCTTTCATCTACAGACATAAAAACAAAGTATAATGAGTATATCTACATTGTAGGGACTACTGAAAGATAAAATAGATAATATACATCAATGCATAGTGAAAATAAATGTAGCGTATAAAGAATTGAGTCTTGAATGATACACATGCTTTCAAAACCAAATCTCATGTCTTATTTGAACAACTCTTATGTTGGATCTTCTCTATACTTTGTTTCCTACAAGTTTTATGCCCTGTAAGAAATCATAGATTTAACATAAAGGATTCTTTGTTCTATTAATTATAAAATGAGAGATGTAAAACAACATAGATACTTACAAATTACATAATTAATTTTTGAGACACCAACATATATTCACAACCCTAACTTAACCCAATGTCAATCAATTCATTTCACGACTCTTGCTTGTATGTTAACACTTGTTTCAAGACATCTGAGGATGACTCATGTCAAAATAAAATAAAATAAAATATAGCAATCACAACCAATATGAAATCTTAAGTTGTTATAAGGAAAGGAACACAACAACTTACAAACTTTGCTATCAATCTCTTTTTACCTTGTGAGTTTGTCTGATGTAATTAATGGTGTTCATTTTCTTTTCTTTTATGCAACAAAAGAATTGAAAATTAATATTTTATGCTAAATTAAGTAATATGATGTACATAATAGAAAAAATCCATGATTTCATAGATGTGAAGCATGTCATTGTTGATATGGCTCCTCCTATGATGTAATTATGTCTATTTTCTTCACCATCTCCTTCCAATACGCTTTTTGAGACATCTATATTGGCAAATTTAAGATATCACCTCATTGATCCTTTGGGATTTTCATAATCTTCCTTAAAATGTTTAATGACATTAAGCTAATTTTATATTGATATGAAAAATAAATATAGTAGAATCAATATTAAAATTAATAATATCAATATTGATTTCTTTTTTATTCACCTAATTCATCCTTCTTAAAAATTACCATCAAATTTTTATCCTCTTATGCACTTAGATTGCAAAAAAACTTATTTATCTTCCTCATTTATTGTATTTTCATGTGACACAAAAAAATATATATTATTTAAATTTAAAATTAATTCAAATATATTAATATAATGCATAAATTACAAAGAACTTGCATTCTTCACAATTTTGGATGTGCTCCCATCATGTCGACAACAATTGTTGTTCATTGAACTTTGTCGTGCATTTTATATAAATAAAAACTTGGAGCATTATATAATGAATATATCAAGTATATAATACAAATGAATTAATTAAATTTAAAATGTAAAAAAAAAATGCAATTTCGGTGCGCTTCTTTAAAAGCAACACTCTGGTGCATTCAATATGTTAATGGGCTGGGCTGCCATAATTGAATGGACCACCAAGTGAAAGAATATCCATATTTACATGTCGATGCAATAAATTTATTATAGCACACCAAATATTAGGATTTTGCGCTTGTATTAAAAATGCACCAAGGTGAAATCATGAATCTCAGTGTCTGTCGGTGAAAATGCTTTCTTTCGAATCCATATTCCATAATCTTTCAACCAAACTAATTTATTTTATCGGTCAAAAACATAGCACTAACTTTTGATTGAAGAACTTGTTTGGCTGAAATTTAAAGTTAACGGCATGCCTCGTAATGCATGCTCTACACGGATGGTTTGGAAAATAACGTCTGGTAACTAGGTTTTCGACCAAAAATATTTTTGGCCGACAATTTTTTGACTGAAAATGTTTTTGTCCAAAAATATTTTTGGTTGAAAACCATTTTATATTTATTAACATAATACAACTATTTAACATTTTGTAAATTTTGGATGTTGTTTGTTTGTCTATTTTGGATGCCCTTCTCGGTCTGTTGGTTTCCTGGTTGGTCTATTGCTTGTTCTATTGGTTCCCTTCTCAGTCTGCTAGTACCCTACTCGATCCGCTAGTTCCTTGCTCGGTCTACTGCTCAGTTTGTTGGTGCCCTGCTCGGTCTGCTAGTGTGGTGGAGCCATTGGTGGTATGGTTGAGCCATTGATGACTTGATGTGGTAGAGAAGTGTCTATCATGTGTCTGCCCTGTGGATCCCTTCTTGGTCTAGAGGTGTGGTTGAGCCATTGGTAGTGTGGTGGAGGAATTAGCACTGTAGTGGATGCGTTAATGAGTTATTATGGTGGATCCATGTTTTCCCTGTGGATCCGTGTTCGGTTTGTCGACTTCTCTTTGGTCTGTGGATATTTGTGTGGTGGAGCCATGTCTTCCTTGTGGAGCGGTGGTCGGTTTGTCGACATCTCTCTGGTCTATGGGGCTCTGTGTGGTGGAACCATGTTTTCCCTATGGAGTTGTGTCTAATTGTCTGTTTCCCTTTGGAGCCATGCTCAATATGTGGATATCTTTCCATTTAGACAACCAGCGATCATCTCTACTGGTAAGTCTCATAGATTTATTTTTAAGCAACACATATAATTTTATTGTTATTGCATTGTTTTGGATTTTGTTTACATGCTTTGTAATGTATGGAAATACTTGGTGGTTGTTTCATTAGTTAAAGTAGTGGAATTTATTACTATTTAATAAGTATGATTTTTGTTAAAAAAAAATTGAAATGATGTGTAATGAAACAATTAAAAATTTCCCTTTCAACAATTTACAATGGGTATATAGATATGGACTTCAAATTTAAATCAACGTATATAAAGACACCATGTTGTATATGCATCTTGGTGTGATGGATTTTGGTAGGTTATATGCTACTAGTATGGTGGTCTTGGCTTGTGATTCATTCTGGAGGGAACATGGCCTTAGAAACTTTCTTATCATACTGGATAAACTATCAAATATTGGTAGGAACTATATCCTTCCCTTCAACTATCCTATAGAGATCAATCTCTTCCATTAGCATCTGTAACCTGCATTTCCCACGGGTACTTAAGTTGGAAGTTCCCTCTTGTTGGTTACATTCTTTGAGAACTGACATCAATTTTGCAATTCATGCAATTCCTTTAAATTTCATTGGCATATAGATATGCATAACATAATATGGGCATAAAGGAAGTCTACCAGTTACCACTATGTGGCCAAGGAAGGATTGTTTTTGTTAAATAAACCATGAGCCAGTCCTCAGATCTCCATTTGTAAAGGAAAGACTTCCCCCACATAATGAGGGAATAGCTTGATTTTGCTTGTCTCTGCATTATCATAGCTTATCTCTACATTATTATATCTTGTATCAACTTGTCTCTGCATTATCTTATCCTGTATTTTATTTTAAGTTTTATGAAATTTATGTAGTGCCAATTTCATTTTAGTTTTATGAATAGAATGTAGTTATATTCAGTCCTTTTGTTGTTGCACTCTAGCCTCCCTTTGTATGCGTAGTCTTATTGACGTACTGAAAATACTCTCTTTTCTTGGAAATATGAATGGCAGTAATTCATTTACAACCTTTCCCTTCCTCACTTGTGATTATTTATTAATATAGAGAAAAATCCTTGAAGGTTCAAACCAACCATTGGTTCCTATATTTTCTCCACTCAAAAAATTAACTAGAATTAGATTGAAATAATATCATGTAAAGATCATTTCCCTTCTCCATGGCATCGTAAAGTCAAAATTATCTTTGTCTTTGGTTAACTAGGATCTTAACGCGCCATCTTAGACTAATGATTTTCGTCTAGTGCCCTTTCCCTTCGGTCAAGAGATTCACACCTTACTTATTAAGTTAGGTTAATAATTCATCCATATATTTCTATAAGGGTGATGGGAGAGGGATCATAGGGATTCATGATCATATAAAGGTAAAGGATATTGCGTGGTGTCATATCATATGGTGTGTAATTGAGCGATATATTATACCCTTAAAAATAATATCCTTCGGATGAGGAATGGCTTGTTCATGATAAATAAAGGGGGAAACATGTGGGAACAATACAAATTCACATCAGAAATAGGGGCACAAATAATAAATATATTGAATTGGTATTTTGTGTCCTCAAACTATTTCCATGGGATAAACTACATAATAATCTTACTGTTAGTCTCCATGGTCTAAACTACATTAGTTCATTGATGCTTGTATTCATGTTTATAGGAGATATACTAGAGATGGATCGAGATGAGGTGTTGAATCATTATTTGAGTCAAATATGTACTAGGACATATAATGAGACGAGAATGTGTAATGCAACACATACGTCTAGTGAAACACCTTCGAATGTTCACTCTCGAAGATGGTCTAATACATCTAGAGATTCCAGTGTATTATATCCTGACACTAGTACATGTTTAAAATTTATATACATGAAATTTTTTTAGTATGTGTGTATATTTATATTTGTTTTAAATCTTGTTCATTTATTTTACTAACTGTTAGCACTTTTTTTTGTAGAGAGATGATGGAATAGATTGTCTCATGAGAGTGGGAAAGCATTTGTATCTATTCTTCTATTTGATTCATCTTTTGATCGATTGCCCTCTTTTGGTTTTCATTTGAGAGAACAATCGATAACGCAACCACATTTTATCGGTAATATGTTGTATATATATAATTTATTTAAATATATTACAAATTTGAACATGTGTATATATATATGCTTATGTATTTATATACTAAATTATACATGATCATTTGTGTTTGTAGAGGATCATGGTTCTTTTAAGGGCTGCGATGATGCATTCAGAGAAGATGAGGGTGATGATGTAAGGGGTGTCTTTGAAGGTGACACTGCATTTTGGAGAAAATGAGGATGATGATGTAAGGGGTGGATATGTTGAGGATGATGCAAGGGACCAAAACCAAGGTCATGCAAATTCTCGATGAAAGGGTCAAGGTCAACAAAGGGTTACTTTCAAACATGAGGATTACTATAAGCCCACGACCATTTATCCTTCATATATACCCGATGCTCTTCTTCATTTGGTTTTAATTTTTTTTATTTTATGAGCCGACATGAATTTTTTTTATAACTTTTTATTTTTGGTAATATTGCATTGATTTATGTGACAACATATCCCCCATACTCTGTTGTAGAGCACCTGGCTCCTCTCGGTGCAAAGAAACCGAACTAGAAAAAAGTTTTTATTTTTTATTTTTTCCGTCTGGGTTACTGATGCACCGGTATTGTCCATTCTATAAAACACATAACAACAAGAATTTAAAATACAAAATTTTAATCCTAAAGCGATGTGCCTCATTATATATGCACCGATTTTATTTAGATTATTTAATGCATCGATAACAAAAATGAAGGTTTTTTCTCTTGACGGTTTTTCTGGTCGCTGTGCAATATTATTTGTGGCAACACTGATGCATTCATGTTTTAAATGCATAGTTTCATTCTTGATGAGGGAACACACCAAATAAAAATAATATGCCAAAGCTTCTGGACCCTTGCCTCCACTAGTGACCTCTGCCATAAACAAATATTTGGGATCTCTTTAGAGTAGCATCCACTATAATCTCCACAAAAGGCCTTTTTCTTCTAGTGAAAGTTCTATCGAGCTTTAGAATGTAGTGCCTTGATTGAAGTATAATATATCGATTGAGTTGTTTAAAAATTCTCGATTGAGGGTTAGTAAAACCATCAGTTGAGGTATATATCTTGATCAAGGGTTTTAGTAACCCTCAATCGATAGTTTCTAAATAGCTAGATCGAGTGCTTTTTTAATCCCTTAATCAGTCACCCCTATAATTTGCAGGACCATTATTAACGTTATATTATTATTCTATTTAGCCTCATGTTTTCTTATACTAGTGTGTGTTAGGGATCCTGTTTGGTACAACTTTATAATAGGATATAAAACCTGGTATTAAATATGGTTTCATAAAAATTGATACCTATAATATCTAGTGAACTTGTTTTTATTTATTGGAAAGGTGTATTGTGAGGGGGTACAAAAAAACATTTTTTGGGGGGATTTTCCAATATTTAGTGAAGTTAAGGATATTCTTTAATATCCTATGAATGATCATGCTATGTAGAAAGTTCACTAACTAAACACCCCGTGTCTTAATGCAATATGGAAGACCAAATTATCATTCCCTAGTAACAATTTGTGTGATAGGAATTTGGGAAATTATACCTCTAAGAAATAAATCATGGCCATCCTGCATGTAGTTGAAACATGGCAGTCGTGTCTCATAGTGCATCCTTTCCAGATCAATATGGATCACCATAGCATAAAGTATTTTTTGGAACAATGGTTTTCATAACTAGAGAAGCATAGATGGCCCACCAAGATTCTTTGATATGATTATCGGATCATCTATGAAAAGGGAAAATATTATTTTGTGTTAGATTCTTTGTTAATGAAACATGAGGAAAAGGGATCCCTCTCTTCCTTATCCTCTCTTACACCCAAATGGATAACAAATTCTACTTCATCTCACCTAATCAAGCGACTCTAGGAGGATTCCAATGCCCTCTATGGTTAAAATTATCTATCAGACACATTGGGGTATAAAGATCACTTTTGTTTGTACATAACTCTACTTTAAAATAAACAATATTAATAGAATTGAATTCATTTCCTTTGACTGGTCACTCAGGATTTTAGAAAACTTGTGAACATGGTAGGTGCTCCTTCTTCTAGGAAAACATGAAAAAGGATATCCTTGCTTATTTAGTTGAATGTGACACTTGGAAAAGGAATAAGGGAAAGATTGTGAAGACTCCTAGGGAATTTCAATAACTTCCAATACCAACCCCTATTTGGATATATATTTCCATGGATTTTATTGTTTTTCTTCTGAACGTAGGTAACAAATCAACCATCCTAGTGGTAGTTGATCAAATTTCCAAATATGCTCATTTTTGTTCCTTTCAAAACCCATTTACACTAGCAACAATTGCCCAAAAAGTTTTAAATTAGAGTTTCAAACTTCATGGCATGTATACCTCCATTGTGTTACATCATGATCCCACATTCACCAACGTATTTTGTTAAGAAATTTAAATTATAGGGCACCTAGTTGCAAATGAGAACATATTATCATCCCCAACTGGATAGCCAAATAGAAGCAGTCAAAAAGTGTGTTGAAATCTACTTGTGATGGTTTGCATTTAAAAGGATACAACAAAGGTCAAAATGGTGGTATAATACCACTTATCATGAGGTTAAAAAATGGCACCATATGAAGCAGTCTATGGACAACAACAACCCTATGTGGTTTTTGTATCTACCAGGTACTTCTAAAGTACATGCAATCAATAGTCTATTTCATAATCATGACGCCATGCTTTACACACTTAAGGAAAATTTGGAAATGGTACAAAACAACATGAAGTAACAAACAAAATAACAAAACTTAGAAAATTCATTTGTAGAAGGAAACTAGATTTCCCTTTACCTCCAACCTTATAAGAAAACCTCTCTCAAAGTTAAAGGCTATTAGAAACTCACATCAACGTTTCATATCACATATATATTTTTTAACACATTGGTCAGGTGGGCTAAACATCAGAGCTCCTGGCATAATCCAAGATTCACCCAATATTCCATCTCTCCTATTTGAAGAAGGTTGTGGGTTAAATTGTCAAGTTCAAACTACATTACTAGAACTGGATGAAGGAGGATCCATTTGGTTCCAACTTGAAGCAATTCTGGATACCAGGAAGTGTCAACTATGTCATAGCATTGATCATGAAGTTTTGATTCATTGGAAGGATACCTTACTAAAAGATGCTACTTATGAACCATTAGCAATTTTCCAGCAATTTTCCCATCTCTAGCATTACAAAATATGTTTCTTTGGAAATGGGAGGACAAGTTAGGGTCCTACCCTAACCCCCCCTTCTTTATTAATGTACAAGGCCATAAGGCCCATAAGTTAGTTAGTGGGTAGTGACTAATGAAAAATGTCCATTAGGCTATTGACCCTCTTTAATAGCGGTACCACAAGTAGTTAGGTATTTTTATTTGAATCTATATATAGATTAGTAAGCTATGTAAAGTTTTGTTGTTGTATTTCGAGGTTTTCTCTTGGAATTTCCCCCCTTAAAGATGCAAGTGCAAATAGATATCTATTGGGATATATTTCATACAAGAGAACTTTTATGGTCCTATCTATTCTCTCTTGTGTTTTCTATGTTTCTTTGAATTTCTAGGTTTAACTATATTACAAAAGGATGCAACACAATTTATGTCATATTTGTACAGAATGTGTGTGTATGGTACTATGTATACCACATGGCTAAGAAGATTGTAGTTTTGGCTGTAGGAAAAACCAATTGAGGGGTTTTGTAACATACCAAACTACTCCATAACATTGTTAATGTGATGAAGCACTTGAATTTTCTTATAAACCTTTTCGATTCATTATTCCAAATTACATGGATTTTCTGTGCAATTATTTATAGTAGAAGTAATTTGATGTCTATCATTCATATAAATTACACATTCTATGGTAAGCATGCATTCCTATCATGAATTCATACATAAAATGACCAATAAATCCATGCACACATATGTTTCCAAGAGAAACGAATTAAATACATTCATAAGATAACTATAGTCATGTAATTCAAAACACATTTGGTGCTGATCTTTATCGTAAATGTCCTCCAATCTAGTACACGTGAAGGACATTCTTTCGGGTTGTAAGCACCCTATCAAACTTTTCCTTTCTATCATAGAGGCCACTCCTGAGCTCGGCATATTAGTCCAAAAGCATTGAATTATCAATTCCTTTACTCAAATACACTCACACTACCCAAAGGTGTATAAACCCACTCCATAGCTATCCCTACCCAAACACTCATTCCCCATCATCGTTGATCCTACACAACACAAGGGATAGACCGCTTCTCTACTCTATAGTCCCTCAAGTTGTCGTTGTCCCCTTCCAATGGTCTAGCACAAGATGGCAAGGAAGTCTCCATGTTAGGATCCCAAGTCATTCAATTGTAGGCCATGTTTCTCTCAAAAGGACACTAGGCCCATTCACACCAGTTTATTAGGGTACTTCATGTGAGCAAGTATAGAGATCACATTTTCCTCTATATAATAGTAAACACACAAATATCTTAATAGAGAATCCCCAAATTTTAATGATGAATGAACTATGGACTGAATTGATTCCTAACAAGCTATATGCATGATTTTGTCTTAACGAGTGGCTACTTTTCCTCTCTCAATCCCATGCTTAAATAAAGTGACACTTAAACTATGGTTGAGGAACTCTAGGTTAAAAAGGTTAATGAAGGATAAGGCATTAGTTAAAGTAAACTAGGGCCATCACTCTTTATCCCCTCTCACTTCCTCTACTTGTGGGAATGCAACCCCCAATATCTTCTTTAAATCCTTCTTCAGCTGCATTTGTTATAGATTTATATAGTAACAAATATACAATTTACAATACCCATGACCTCGTAGACCATACAAGTCTTGCATGTGGCCTTTGGTTCATTACATACATATTCAATCTTAGGGTAAAAAATAAGTGCTACAAGATTGCATAATTATCCCACACTAGCCAAATGAATGGCTTTTATACTGATATAGTTGGGCATAGATTGTGTCTTCTTGTATTTGCACTGGGATGGAAACAAATCACTGTAATTTGAGCTAACCACACACGCACCAAACCATGACAATTCCTCATCCTTGAGCATTTTGATTAACTGAGTTTAATTGAATAGAAACGTGTAAAAGATTTGCACTAAAAAGAGATTCTTGAGTATTTGTAGAATCTTGGTTTTTATTGACCTAATTACTATTGTGTTGTTAGTTAGTTTTTGTGGGCATGTTATGCTATAGTATAGGCCATAATAACAATCATGAATAATGTTGGTGGGTAATTTACACTTAGAACTACAAAAGACAAAGAAACTAAAATATTTGTTAAAAAAAGGATAATAAAGGCTTAAAAATAAATGGGGTAGATAACTTACAATATAATATTGGTTAACATTTAATAATTCCATCAAATTTATGAGAGTAGTGCTAATTAACATTTTGACATATATATATCCATTGAAAATAAATTTATGATGGAGATAAACATATGAGAAAATAGCCTTACAAAAGTACTTTAGGATGGCATGTAATCATGTATGAGATCCGTGTAGATGTGCTAAACATATGTATCCTCGATTCTATTAAAATATTTCAATAATATCTGAAAGAATAGGATGAAATAAGGAAAGTTGATCGGTCTAGAAAACAAATTGATAAATAAATTATTCCATTAAAACATTTCAATAATATTTGAAAGAATAAGATGAAATAAGGAAAGTTGATCGGTCATAAAAACAAATTGATAAATAACTTGGTCCATTTTTTTAAGATTAAATAAATTGAAGTAAATTTAATAAAACAAAATTAATTTTATCTACATTACAAATTTAAATCTTAAAAAAAATAAGTAAATTTAATAAAATTAAATTAGTTTCATCTACATTACAAATTTAAACTTTGGATAAATTTAACTTTAATTTATTAAATCATCTAGTATATTAACTTTAATCATTACAAATTTAGACTTTCAATAAATTTAACTTTAATTTATCATTAAATAATTTAATATACTAACTTTAATCATTACAAATTTAAACTTTGGACAAATTTTAATTAATTTACTATAATATTAAATAATCTAAAATAGTAGCTTTAATAATTCCCACTAAGTTTTTAGATGAAAATAAATAAAAATAACCTATATGTCTACACTATTTCTTTTTGCTTTAGCCATTTACTCATATTTTTAATTTTGTACATAAATACTTTTTAGATCTATTAACTTTTCAAGTTGTATATATGCCTGCGTTATGAGCCTTATATTCTTGTATTGATTTTACCTTACTTTAATTTGAATATTAATAGCTTGCCATTTTAATTCACTAATCGGTTTGTGATTTTAAAATAATTTTGAATATTAATGACTTGCCATTTTTAATTCACTACTTGTTTTGTGAATTTACAATGAGACTTTTTAGATAGACAATGAAGTGAAAAGGGACTTATTCTCTAGCTTTTATTGACATAATTAACATTAAATTTAGATCTATTGACATAATTAACATTAAATTTAGATCTATTTATTGGTTAGACTTCTTTCATAATA
The DNA here is from genome assembly GCA_001517045.1 of Pseudotsuga menziesii. NCBI lineage: Eukaryota > Viridiplantae > Streptophyta > Pinopsida > Pinales > Pinaceae > Pseudotsuga > Pseudotsuga menziesii. The sequence goes on along the minus strand of LPNX010351478.1, from coordinate 6,919 downwards.
TCTTTTAGATATTCATTGTATTCCTCTTCTGATGTCAATATCATTCAATTCCATTGCTCCATTCAATTTTTTTGTTTTGTCAGATAATTTTAAATTTCAAAATATTTGTGTCAATTAACCAATAAAGAGTCATTTACATCTTAGTTATCAAATCATGTAGATTTGGATTAAAAAATAGAAAATTCAGTAATTTGCAGTCTGTTTAACGGTTCTTTGTGTGAGGGTTTGAATCCATGTGCTTTTTTACTTGGGAAAGAACATAGGTATAGATTTCTATTTTTTTTAAATAGAAATAAAACAATTAACTTGACGTTCAAGTAGAATTAAAATTAATTAACCAATACCCGGTGCTCAAAATAAAAAATAAAAAATCATAAATACACAGCAAAAGAAGTCTGAAATACGAAATAACTTAAAACAAACATCTTACGCAATTCTCAACATTTAAAAAGTGTCAAGAATGTAAGAATTCGGCAGTTTGTAGAGTATTAAAACTTTTATTAACATCTTAATGAGCCAGAGCTTAAACAAACGAAATCCAAAAATTCTCTAAAACAAAAGCTCTTCTTTACAACCTACAGCTTTTTTTTTTGGATAGCTCATGAGTTGAATTTCTTGTAAATATGGGTGATTTTGATGCTGTGAAAGCTATTTTTCAATAAAAATACTCTGCTCATCAAATAAAGAAACCTGTAGAATTGCATCATCATTAACTCAATCCACATTGATATGAGAGTGCCCATGTACCTATATTTCCTGAATATGTCTCTGATTCGCAAAATGTAAAAGCCCCCGCTCTAGTATTAGTCCCAGTACCTACTTTCATTCCGAAGAGGAAATTGTGCTTAGTATTTAATTGAAGGACCATAGGCCGTGTGTTTGGAACGGTAATTCGCTGTAAAAAAAATTAGATCAGGAGTGTGATAATGTTATTTCGTTAATGTACTGCAGACTAAAAGTGGATAAATGCATTATATACTTTTGGAAAAATAACCACACTCTACTACTTCCACATTATTGTTAATTCATTCTCATTGAATGTATTGCGTTGGTAACTCGTTAATTTATGCACAACCACAGTAAGATACCTTTTGAATTATGCGATTTTATATGCGGTTTCCCTAGTGAGTTGACAACGTTGTGGAATTTCTGTATTGGTTCTATTGTTGTTATCATGACAATTAAAATTATAATCCTATATCCAAGATCGAACGTATCAATTTAGAATTGATAATCAGTTGCTGCTTCTTCTCGGTGAATTCAAATAGCAGTACGTTCTATTATTTCGGAAGAACTCCTCCATTCATATTCTTCTAATTCATTTTCTGCATTTGAATATCTCGATTGCTCATTTTGCGGAATTGGATTCCTTGATCACAGCTATTAGGGAACTGGAGAACCAGGGTTATCATGAGGCCGAGATCACCTAGATAAGGAAGAAATTGGAATGAAAAGAAAAATAATGAGACCAAATATCCAAACAAGTTAAAAAAAACCTCACATTTGTAACGATAAGAACTCCATAAAAAAACCTATTGGGCAACATAGTAACGAACGAATCAGCCATCCTACTATAAACCAAACATCTCCGCAGAGCAATTAGATCGATTCATAAGTCTACAGAAATTACAAAATGGAATCGATTCATGACGGACACCAACAGTTCAAGAACATAACCGTCCGAATTGTGTCTTCGGGCAGAAGCTTCCCGCTGGAGTGAGATGGGGATCTGGAGTAAACCCTAATATTATCTGAATTACTCCAACCGTTTTGCTGCTGCTGCTTCAAACATGGCTTAACAAAGGTACCAACAGATCCTTCTGTGGATCCATTCATGGCGACGCTCTTATCTTCGGCCTCCTTTGTCATAACGTCCATTCACATAAATCTCTATATTCAGCAAGAATATTAATGAATTCTACTATATTCTGCAAATATTTCAATCAATTTTACTTTCTGCAAATATTTGCACGGCTATGGACGTTTCTAAGACTCAACTGAACTTCCCAGCTTTTGCATTGTATGAGATGATGGAGTAAATGACATCTGAAAGCAGCGATGTCTGTGAAACGAAGAGCCCGCAGAAAAAAATATAGAGCGATGGATGCTGTTGTAAAAGGAGCAACCATTCTGCAAACAGGCAAGTGAGTGACGTATTTGAAGGCTGCAACTGAATAGAAAAGACGAAGTTGCCGACTGTGGCAGTGAAATGTTTTTGTTTTATGTGGACTTTTGCTCTACCATATGACGTCAACAAGAATCTGAAGACGTAAGCCTATGAAACTGTATCAATTATTATTGCTGTGGAAATTGAAAAGTAATTCCAACGCATGCCTGTGGAGGGAACACAATTGCGCGACGTTATTGGCTCTCATTGCATGCGTGCCACATTCAAACAAAATTGATGATCTGTCCAGTCTAATCCACTCGAAAGTTGATAGCACATGGGTGGGCCCACATGAATGGAAATAGAGATTTCCTCTTATTTAACGTAATTCTATGAAAATATTCTTTGTTAACTCAACTTGCTATCATGGTTGAGTATCTAACTCTATAATTGAATGATTTGTTTTTATTTGGGCAAGGAGCATCTAACTCTAACATGGAATGATTTGTTTTTTTTTAAAGAATGGTGAAGTGTTTTACATTCATTGGATTTTTCAAGATTCATGGGATTTCTTAGGATATTTGATAAATTAAAGTTTTAAATAAATTTATTTTGATTTTTAAATTCTATTTATAAAAAATAATGTATATTAGTACTTATTTTGAATTTTTATTATATTAGTTTTTTAATTAATTCTAATTATTAAAAAAAAAATCAAATAACAATAAAATTAAATAGCATAAATCATTGCCCTAGCTTATGTTGACATCTAGCAAAAGCACACACAATACCCCTCTTGAATCATGTAGATAACCTATTAAAGATTGTACATCACATCAATGCCAACTTTGAACTCTCAATATATATTCTCTCCACCAATACCAAAGAAAAAATTCGCATAACATAATGGGATTAAATTAAATAACATATTTTGTTCTTTCTTGATCGATGCACAATATCCTTTTTAAACTATTCAATATATTTGTCCATTGGTTGTAGTTTGGGTGGTTGGGAGGAATGAATGTTACCTTCCCTAGTTTAATTCTTATAAGTGACATGTTTGTTCTTGTTGTGAGCCCCTTTGTAATGAATGAGTGGATAGACATAGTTAGCCACTTAGTTTTGTGGAGATGCTTGGTTTATAAACAAATACTAAACATGAAACTAATTACCAAAATAATAATAACCATTATTGCTACTCCATTCTTTAACCCCCACTTAAGAAAACATAAGGATTGCAGCTTTAACCTGATGTGATTCGACCCATCTGCTTCTAGCCTCCAGCTTCGACTTCTTAATCACGTGTAAACAAGTTTATGAGATTATCGAAGATTAGGATAATATTCACTGTACTGCACATTCGTGATGCAAAACACTTCCATCAATGGTCCAACTATAACAAACAGATAGGGTTCGCACATCATGAAGGTGAAATGCGCACTCAGAGCACGCTTTGTTGTAATTATGCCAACTTTACAACAAAATATAGTGCAGCTATATATTCCTCTCTAGGTCCTTTGATAAAATGGGGAAAAGGTATGCAGACTAAAGTTGCAGTCGAATAAAAGTATTCCGGAGAAAATGCTAAAGCTAATTTTATGTTTAAATTTTGGAATTCACAAACCGAAAAGTACACTAGTTACAACTCATTTAAACTGAAACATAATAGTACACAATGAGTCGGGGCTCATTCAAACTCCATGTGCGTAGAGGGGGTTTTAAACTAACATGAAATCATTCTAATGCAAGCTTTGGATAGTTTCTTCTTATTACATGTGCAGAGTCTAAGAGCAGCGTGGGCAGCGAAGAGCTTCCTTTCTCTATTTATTTGTCCGTCTCTCTGCGCATGCACGTCATACAGGGTCTAAGGACGTGTCGTCAATTCATCATTGTACTTGCTATGGTTGCGCAATTAATGGTTGTATGTGTTTTGTTTATCGTTCATCTCACTTTTACTTTTGTTTCAATATTCTAATTAATTATTGACAATTATATCAGGCTTGTGCAAACCTTATAATAATAATACTTAGTATTCTTTGATTAGTTGATAGTTAATTAAGCTTAATGACATGCATGCATCAATGACCATGGATGATGGTGATGGGTTTTATTCATCCTGGGACGTTGTAGATCAACATCAACCGAAACTGGGTTTTAATATTGATTTGCACGATCTACATATTTTATTTTAATGGGTATTGATAGTACTTACTCTGTTGCCTCTGCCCTCGCTACGATTACTTCAGATGGATCAATGGCTGGATTTAATTAATTGGGATTTAAACTGATGTTTTATGTGAATGGGGTAATAACTCTTAAATCCAAATAGATGTTGAATGTTGGTAGAACTTTAATTGGCTTTGGATACGCATAAGGATATGCTATGATCTTTATCTACTGGATCTTGGGCTTAACCTATCATGTGATCCATATTAGTGGGATCAAATGCGTCTGCTAGTTATGTTGGTGGAACAAATTGTTCAATAGGGCACGAATACCTTACATTGAAACTGAAACTATCGAGCCATGCTAACCCAACAACGCCAATTTTTACTCTATTGGGATTAGGGTTTTGCCCAATGTTTATTTTCATGTGAAACATCCAGCAAGTGGTTGATAGCATGGTCCAGTGGAAACACCCTGTTTCAGCCACAACTTGGTCATAAAGAAAGGGGAAGAATTTCTATCGTTGACATGACAATACCCCTCAAACCACATCTCCTTGTAGCAAATGCAATAATCCAAGTGACATGTTTCAAATTTCTATTATTTTACTCATTTAAAGGGTATGTACATATTCCTCTCCACTAATATATTTTGGAGGGGAATAATTTGATTTCAATAAATATTTTTAATTTATATGTTTAATTTTGTGAATTTGTGCATTTGATAATGATTCTTTATAAATTTATGCATTTAAAATGTACTAGCAAAACCACTTAACTTGTGGTTGGTGAACACTAATAGGTCACAAGTTTATGTGTCACTAATAAATTATCAATTACTTGTTCTCATCTTATTCTAGTTAAATGTGTTATTTCTCACAAATTGAGTTATCCACACATCAACTAGGAGTTATCCATGCATCAACTACTAGTTATACATGCATCGATTATTCATATATATAATTGTTTGTTTTTAATTTGTAATGACTATCATAGAATCAATCTAGACATTGGACTTGTCTCATACTTGTGTAATCAAGGAAAAGCATAGGTTCTTGTGCACCCAAAAATCTCAAATAAAAACACCTATTGGTGTAATTATGTATTCTATTTCTTTCTTGATTAATTACTTTTCATCATATTGACTTTGTTTTTCAATTTTAAGGGATCAAGCAACTGAAAGGCAGACAAAGTCTAGATTTTTTGATAGATTTAGCAATATTGTATATTGAAATTTTGTATTTCGGTAACGATGCTTTTCGATGTGAGGTTATTATCCTTAGAATATCAACTTATTCTTTTTGTACAACCTATGGATCTATTTCATTGTGCAATTTCTATTATGTTGGCAATCGCATATTTACATTTTAATATTTGGAATCCAACAAAAGTTATGATATCCAATAAGAAAAGTGCAATGATTGGGCTAGTGATGGCATCAACAAAGATTGGAATTGTTGAACAATTCCTCGAAGAGAAGTTCAAATTTTTTTTCCAAAGAAAGAGCTCTATTCAACTAATGCCTAGACAATCAACTAATAGCCATTCTTAAGTATAATAAGTGGGATTTCTGGAATCATGGATCTAGTGTAGGTATATGATCCCTTGACCTTGAAGGCCTTCTACTAATTAAAAATAAACATAAAATGTCCCTTTTAAGCCATTCACTTCCTGTTCTTGCTCCCTTTGTATTTGTTATTGAGATGAAATTGCCTTACAATTTTATTTGGAAAAAAAATCCCAAGGTTTTCAATGTTTTACTTCGTAACATAAAAAGTTGTGTATTTCAAATTTAAAAAAAAAAATCATTATTATTTGTGGAATTAGGTTTTTTTATTAAAGGATTCTTTTGAGGTGACTAATACCATGCATTGCATAAAAACGTATTTGGGAGTTAAAAATGCCAAAAATATGATGGATTTGATTTATCGAAAGGATTACGAGGGGTGGCATGATGGGAGGGGAGTGTTAATGGTTGAGGAAGAAGGCTTGGATGAAATAGCTAGGTGGGAATTTGGGTGTGACGTCCAAGGTAGAGGCATGAACTTGGTATTTACATTGTTCTTTTGCTCATTTCCTCACATGGTCCTCATTTTAGTTGGTGTTGGTGGTTTAGTGTGTAGATGCATTTTAGTCGGTGTTGGTGGTTTGGTGTGTAGATGCAAGGAGATGTGTAGGTGATGGCTAAACCTTTTATTGTCATTTATCTTAGGTATCAATGTTGTTATTTTGATACTTCATTTGTGCATGTTTGTTGATGGTGTTAATGGTCCAGTGTGAAAAAATAGAGAGGGTGAAGATGGGTTCCTAAACTTGTTATTGTCAATGTTGTCGGGTATCAATGGGTGTGGATGTTATGATGCCCATCTTTATATTCATTCCTATGTTCTTCTTAAGGGTTTTGGTTAATGTAGTAAGGGTAAGGTGGGTGTCGATGCTCTTGTTAATTGTAAGTTATTGAAATGGGATTACAAAATAACCTTAAGTAAGTGTTGTCTAACAAATAATATCCTTGGTTTATTCCATAAGTAAATGACTATATAATATCAGGGTGAGTGCAAGAAGATGATGGACCTTTTTGGCGCGTTAGATGCAATAGAAACCTGAAAAATCAGGCATCCCTCAACTTACTTGGATTTTTTGAGAT